>JAVYIG010009296.1:0-79713 GCA_035222895.1 Strongylocentrotus droebachiensis | reverse complement strand
TGAATGTACT
This sequence comes from Strongylocentrotus droebachiensis, assembly GCA_035222895.1. Lineage (NCBI taxonomy): Eukaryota > Metazoa > Echinodermata > Echinoidea > Camarodonta > Strongylocentrotidae > Strongylocentrotus > Strongylocentrotus droebachiensis. The sequence goes on along the minus strand of JAVYIG010009296.1, from coordinate 79,703 downwards.
GCATGCACGCACTGGAGTCGAGTGTTAAACTGTACATGTGTGGTATAGAGATCGTTCCTCCGGCCTCCGTTGTCCATCAATTTCAGGCACAAGTTTATAGGCTAAGCCTCAACAAAACAGTGTATACATTATTACAGATGCTCAACATATTAAAGTGTAAACGCTTCATCCAGTTAGTGAAAAAGGTGGGGTTTTCGATCTCCATCTAATATGCTCTATGCAGAGCTGAAACTGAAAGTGATAACGTCGGGCGCGGGCCAGGGTTTCGGATCAGGTCAGGCCGCTTCCGCTGGGCCAGGCTAGCTAGGGAGTGTATTCGGTGAGTAAACGCCGGATTCAAAACGTATGTATGTCGCCAATCACGTTGTTATCAACGGTCCTAAGAGTAAGACTTGCCTTGTCAAAATAGCTTGAAGGAGGACTAGGAGGTGGTCAAAATAGGGAAAGTTAAACTTTTGAATGACGCTGTCTATCCTCCATTCGGATTTGAATTAGTACCCATGATACTCCTAAATTTTTTGCTATTCCATCATCATTAATTAGGTATGTTACAATGTGTGTGCTTTCGCCAAGAAGGTTTCTGCTATGGGGCTGTTATGCACTATTGGAGACCAATTTGGATAGCCTACGTAAATGTGATCTTTTGATGGGCTGATTAGATTTTTGTTTCATGATTTCTATTGGATGAGAAGAATGACATTGTTATCTTTCATTTCATACTAAACTTTTTATGATTTATGTTTTCGGCGGTTTGTTTTGCTGCACTGTTTCACAAGAGCCGTGTTTAGTGCCATTCTGTATCCTGATCCTACCTACAGGATTTGAAAAAAAGTATCTAGACCGATTGGTTAACATGTGAATTTGCTTTTGGTGAAATTTCAGCAAAATCTAACGATTAGAAATATGTTTTTTTGGATGAGGAATGTGAAAATGTCATGCAAAAATGACGGCCCGATTAGCGTTTTTTTGTGTATTTACATACATTTTGGGGTAATTTTATGTCATGAAATAGAATCTTTCGGTCACATTTGAGATCACAACTTTTGGTTTAAAAACAAAGGAAAACAAAGCAATTAAATACATGATTTCCGGGCGTTTAAAATTGGCATAACTTTCTTATTACTGGGGCTATTATGATGAATGAGGCATCAAATAAAAGGTCTTATCAAGCTCTGTCGAATGGCATAAAGCAGGAGCTTGAATTCTGAGATTTAATTTTTTTGTAACATCCCTACATTAATAAATAATACTATATATTTCCCTCTTACAACTTTTCTAGACCGAATTTTCCGTCTTCTTCTTCTTCTTCCAATGAGTACATTCCTCTTCGTAGAGTAAAGTCGTTCGTTAGCCTCTTATTGGGGTAGGGTCGGCTCTCTCTTTAGAGACGGAAGCCGACTATACGCATTCCCTTGCTAACGCCACGGCCATTTCAGGTCGTATTGTTATGCCCCGAAAATCCCCCAAAATGTCATTTTACCTCATGCATGTTATATTATAAATTAGGCCTAGGCTATAATAAATCAGTTCCACTTACCAACTTGACTGAAATAATCAGTTTGATGGTCTTTTTTTTAGGAAATTATGGGTCAAAATCGAAATCCATGTTGAAAAAGATTTTCAACATGTGTGTCCAGTGTGTCTATACACATTTTTGAATATCAAATTTTTAAATATATATGCCTGAATGTATGTGCCGTTGCCGGTCAGCTGCATTGTTGACATTGCAATGCTGATACGTCACTATACATGAATCTGGGTATGCTTGACTCTCGACTCAATCCCTTTCTCCCTCATTCTGCTGATCTAACCTCCTTTTTCTAGAGCTTTTGCAATCATTCATTTTCCTATTCTATCTTTCTTTATTTTTTGCCTTTTACTATTTTCCTCCATATTTCCTCTCTTTTATTTTTAATTTTTTCCCAAAAAATTCATAATTTCTTCGCTACATTTTTTTTTATCTATTGATTTTCCATGTATACTTTGTTTTCAAGACAAGTTGTAAAACAGCCTCTGATGAACTAATACCTAAACAAGCTCTGCTTCTAGTTAGTTCCTCTTTTCTCATGCTATTACTATTATATTTGTTGTTTCATTGTATATTTTGTGTAATATACTTATTCATTGTATTACGTTTTGCACAAGAAATAATTTGATGTAGTTCAACTCATCAAAATACATTGATCTTTCGATGTATATCATTTTAATTCCAAAAATATCCTGCCATTAAGGGGGTGTCCGGTATTACGTTACATGACCACACACCATGTAGATTATTGGATAAAATTTAATCATGATATGTTGACAACAATGTCCTGTCTGTATAGGAGGTTCAAGGTAATTTCGTTTAGAATCTACACGACAGATGTGTAAATATATTCCTACATACAGTTTACCTCCACTGCATTGCTTGCGTTAACTTGTCTTTTTGTATCATGCATGCAAAACTGCAGCAAATAGATTTCAATCAAACATAAATCATTGCACAAAAGCCTTTAATACTTACATTTTCCTCCCAATTTTTTTTGAATGGTTAGGGCCTTTTGATTCTTGAATTAGTTTCATTTTAGTTTAGTAGGTATATACTGGTAAATAGTTTGTTTCAGTTTATATGTTCATATGTATAAAAAGTTATTTTCTTTCTTTCACCAGGATCCTCAGCTTGATCCAGTGAATAAGATGGCTTTTTATCTCAAGCTCGCTGCTCTTCTTGTCATCTTCACGGGTTGCCATGGTAACATAGGTTACGAGGGAGGTGTATACTTGAATGATGCGCTCCAGAGCCTCTTAGACAGGGCACCATCCGTTCAGAATGTATCCGATGTCTGCCTGCAAGATTTGCTGAAGCTGTTTTCAGGAGACCCCAATTTGATCCAAGGTAAGTAGTCTAGTCGGAAATAGGAAGACAATCTGATTAGATTACCGGTATGTGATAAGTGGGTCAAAGATCATTTTCATCATATTTTTCGTAATAGCTTTTTTGTTGCAATACCATTTAAGAAAATAGACCTAAACTGAGTCATAGGCCAATGAGTAATAAGTTTTTTGTCTTTTACATGAAACATAGTCTGTCGATGGATGTCATTGAATTTCGTATAGGGAGGTAGAGTTTTGGAGACAAGTCATAGCATAATTGATTGATGAAATACAGTTTTGAAAATTGTACAATATGTGTTAGAAACTGGTAATAATTAAAGGAATGTAGGCAGCGACATATTTAATAGAGACACTGTTGTATTTATCTTGTTTTCACTAAAATTCACTTCCAAGGAGTTTTAGAATTGGTTGATATTGAGGTGAAACAACCTTGAAATAAATGTAATCACATACACCAAGTTTTTTTCTAAAAACAGTTCTGGATTCCTTTGGGAAACCTACACCCGGTACTCTTGTTGGCAACACGGCATGGCTTGGCCATTTTGATGAGTGCATGAGCATCACTGATTTTAGATATTGCCTCGTCGACATGGGACTCAACATCACATTAAGTGTCAACAACACTTTGGTAAGTTAGGAAACCTATTGAACATTCTTGGCTCATGAGAGCAGTTGTACATTGTGTCTGATGATGATAGCTATCTCTATATCTAAAAATAGGCCCTACCCTTTTCTTTTTTTAAAGCCCCACCTTCCTACTTGTAGCTACTTGCTCCCTCTATATAGAAAACTTCCCCAATCAGTGCCTGTTGGTCCCCCATGATCCTCTTTTACTTATGTTAGTTGGGAACTGAGTTGATGAGATAGCCACTAGTCAGTGACCTCGCTGTGTGGTCTAATCCCTTCTGGCCCAGTAGTGTTGACGGTCTTTTAAGTAAAATCTACATGGGTATGTAATCAACATTTGTTGAATAGGCTTGCATGAATCTCATTTATACTACTAAAAAATGTAAAAATGCAGCCCAACTCAAATTAAACATTAGTTTACTAACAGAGAAATAAGCCACTTCAGAGAGAGTACTTGTACAAATGACCCCCAAATATCTGCAGATCTTGTACACATGGAAATGTCCCATTTTGTGCATTATAGAATAATCACTGCCAAAGTGATGGAGGTGCTTCATGAATACCTTTTGTTTGCCCTCTTAAAAAGAATACTATCATTGAACAATAATTACATGAGTAATGAGTAATAATTACATGAATTTCATGAACACGTATCCAGCAGTCATAATGACCTTTATTTGCCCATGCTCTTCTTTGTTACGAGTACTCTTAGTGTTGAAATTCAGTTGGAAGAAAAACAAAAAATACTCTTGTTTTATGAAGGGAATATAAAGACCACTGGGTATTTGTGTTTTTCAGTTATTTAGATACATTTACCAAGGACTTCCAATTTAAATCCTGTTTTTAATAGCACGAACCACATCCTAAATAGTGCATTCACCTTTACTGATATGTGTAGTTTTATACAGTTATCATTAATGATTAATTTGGATTATGGATTTAAAGTGTACCTATAAAAAAAAAAAGGATATATTTGCTCTGTATGTTTAAGGTTCCACGTTGCTATACTAGATTTGAGTGCCAAATATTACTCTCATAACACATACATGTATTGTAGATGTTGCAAGTTAAAATATATTCTCAATTAATATAAAATCGACTTGTGAGCTGTAGACTAGTGAATGCATGTGTCAGACTTGATTTCAGTGGTTAGCCTGTTGGAGGGGTTTTGATATTCTTTAGTGTCTTCATACTCCTTAATGGTTAACAATTCTTTTTTTAGGTTGATTTTACACAGTCTAGCTAAGCAGAATTTTGTTTAGATGATTGGTACACTTTAAAATCTTTATTGTTCATGATCATCAGAAGGCATAATCATATAACCTTGCAAGATCCTTGAAACTGCTGGTACAGAGGTTAAATTGATGCGGATTGGAGGAAGCATCTGAGGAAGTACAACACCCATTAATATGTAATAATTAGGGGTCACGAGTCAGTTACAGACACGCACATGGATGTTTATAAAAGTAGAATGTTTTCAAATTCAGAGTCGCGTCAAGAAGGGCATTAACACAGTTTAAAGTCTATCTGCACTAGTTTGGCCAGAAGGGATTAGACCTCCCTGCAAGGTCACTGGCAGGTGGTTATCTCTTCAAATCAGCTCTCAATTAACATATGAAAAAGGGGACCATGGGGGATAAACAGGTACCGCGACATTGTTGGCTGTATAGAGGGCGCAAGTAGCTACAAATAGTGCAGCCCCGCATTAAGTTAATTGGAGTTAGTAGATCAATCTGAATATCAAAATATGCTTGCGTGACATTTAAGTCATGAATAGCAAATGTAATCAAGTTGATGTTGGCCACCTACATGTAGCCATATTTTATCTTATCTTTCTCTGTGGGTGCTCGGTCTGTATTGAAGTAAGTTTTGAATATATATACAACAGAGCAAATTTCTACACTACAAATAATTTTACAAAATTATGTTTTCAGATGACAATATTGTGATTTCAGCGATATAATATTTTGTTGCAAAATCATTATTTGTATAATTTGAAAAAATGTTTTTGAAAAAATGACGATATTACATGTACATATACATCACCTACAAGTGTGGATAATGTTTTAGGTATGTGATATATAATGTATTTTTTTTTAATGCAGGCATTGCCAATCAGCTGGGGTGTGTGTGCTCCAGTCAGCTGTAGTGAAGACGATGTACAAAATGGTCTAGAAATCCTCTTAGGTAAATATATGATCCTTGTTTGAATTGCGATTCAAGTGGAATTTTTACTGAATTGTAATCATATTTTTTCTTCTTCAATTTTCAAAGAATTCAATTTGCAATAGATATCTTGGCCCTGTCTTACAAAGAGTTGCGTAAGTCCTCTAATCAATCGCAAGTTTTAAGTCTCCTATCTCTTATGTACATGTATATACATAGTTGCGAATTGCTATTGATATCAATCGCAAATAAGTTGCGATTGATATCAAATCTTTGTAAGACATGGCCCAGGTCTGATGATAAGACAATACCATACCCTAGTGCCATTAGGGTACTATGACTATAGGCACACCCTTTTATTATGATAATAGGTGACTTTCAAAGTATAGTTTATGATGATAATAGTAATCATCTCTTTATGTATCAGTGGCACTGGTATTTTGATGAGCAATAATATTATTTTATAACTCCATGTGAGTAAAAAAGAAAAAACCAACAAATATTTCAGAGCAAACAGAGTAAACGGTTTGCTTAAATGATAAGTTTGTTTACTTTTGTTGTATGTCGATTGGTATACAGTGTAGGAAGGAACTTTATACCGAGAATGATAATAATGTCTGAGTACCTGCCATATTATATCAGTTGAACTTTGCAACCTCAGGCTTGTTGAGACTGTCTTGCTGATAAGAGCAAGTTCAAAGAAATAGAGTATATATGTTTTCATTGATAGATGTCGGGTGTAATTTCGCCGCAAGAGATATGACTATTGACTTACTTTCTTTCAAATAATATGTTAGCAAAACTCACATACTGTACAATTCTGCAACAGGCCACAAGCCATGAGTCATGCGGTTGACCTTTCAAACTCATCTGTGTACATACATATACATGTATGGTTTGCTGATACGTGAACATGGTTCTATACTATCACAGGTTAAGGCTCAAGCACGAGCCATTCACGTGATTGTGTAAGGAATTATGGTACAATAAGAACATGCAGCGTTTATTGCAAATGTTTATTTTCTTTAATATTTTTTTGTATTCATTTTTGTTTTTTGTTGTTGTATTCATCTATTCACCTTTTTGTGCTAACACTCTCAGCAGCGAACAAAAATACATGTGACTGTGCCAATAGAAAAACAGGAGAGGGAAGGGGGGGGGGGGGGGGTGTTCACTCGCATTTCCATAGGGTCCATTATTGATGGTCCTTAGGGTATGTTTTCAGAACTGTTATTGGTTCTTGTTCCTGAAAAGTTGTGAACAACAATTGAATCCAAATAAAGAATTGATAGTATTGAACCTAAACCTTTTACAAAATTTTATTATACAACAGTAAACAAAAGTACCGGGTTGTGCCAGAATATTTGCTAGGAAGGGGGGGGGGGGGGGAGGAGCGTCAAACGTCTTAAAAGCAAAAAAATATGAATGAGTGAAATAAAGAAAGAAAGAAATACTAATAATCAGAAAAATATCCTATTGGTTATTTCTGAAGGGTTAAATGTATCCAAATTTCCAGTAACAAAATGTAGATCTATGTTGTTTCTTAAAAGCAGAACATTGCCCAGCGATTGGTACTCCTTTGGTAAGCAAATCATGATTAATATTTTCATATCTGTTAAAACCTACAGGTTTACTGAATGTGAGCTGGATTGGAATAAAAGATGTGGCAGACTCAGCAGCCCATTGTACAGAGAAACCCGACACTGATTTTAATGCTGGATTTATAGGAACATGGTATGTGGATTTGACATTATAATAATTATTATAACTTTAATTAATTTTTCAAACACCTGGAAAATAAATTATATTTGTTCATGTCCTACTCTCTCACATTGCATCTAAATTTGCCTGCACCAGATCAAACTTTTTTCACCCCTTCAGTACGCTGAAACCTAAGTGACATGTGTTGTACAAAATTATACCTCTATTGACTTACTTGACTTATGCCGTCCACGCAGGCCAGGGGCCTCGTGATGGCTTCTGTATGGTGATGGTATGCCAAGTCTTTCTGTCTGCAGCCAATCTTGATGCATCTGTCAGCCTTGGTATGGATCTTGCTTTGCAGTCCTATGAGATGCAGTCAAGCCATCTTTTGGGTGGATGGCCTCTGGGTCGATTTCCTGCGACGTTTCCTTCAACAGCAATTTTGGGGTATCTTGTGGGTTTCATTTGTAGGATGTGACCAAAATATTTGTTGAAGTCGGGATTTCCCACAGACAACATGTCTCTTCAATCCTCGAGGGTAATAACCCGAAGGCCTTCTGGAGGTACGTTAAATCAAGGCGGGCAGACAACACCGGTGTCCAGATGCTTAAGGTAGAAGGCAACCTAATCTCTGAAGATCTAGAGAAGGAAAGAAATGAGCCTGCCGCATACTCCTGCGGCAGACTTGCCGCAGATCTGCAGCAGATCTGCAGCAGACCTGCCGCAGACAGTCATCTTTTTCACATGCAAATTAGTTTTGCCGCAGACTTGCCTCAGACTTGCCGCATACACTTTCAGTATGATGAAGAGTCTGCGGCAGGTCTGCCGCAGACTTGCTGCAGACTTGCCGCATACTCTTTCAGTATGATGAAGAGTCTGCGGCAGGTCTGCCGCAGACTTGCCGCATACTCTTTCAATATGATGAAGAGGCTGCGGCAGGTCTGCCGCAGACTTGCTGCAGACCTGCCGCATACTCTGTCAGTATGATGAAGAGTCTGCTGCAGACCTGCCGCAGACTCTTCATCATGAATATTCATATCTCATATAGACCTGCTGCAGACCTGCCGCATACTCTTTCATATCCAGTACGTGGCAATAAAGTATGCATGTAGAAGAACCAGTGATAAACTGATTGATACTTCACAATCGATATTGGCAATATCGATATTACCAATTAGGTAATACCAATATATATCGATATTACCAATTAGGTATATTCTATTCTCAATTGTATTAACTCCATCACATAGATCATTTGAAGTGTATTCAAGAGCAACATTTAAAGTGACACAGGCTCGTATACATATATATACTAAATATGTATATTGTTTCTTGGTTAGTAATCATATAATCAATATATCTATTGCTAAAACGTGAATGTAATTGTAACATGATCAGACAAAATAATCTATTGGTTAATAATGGCAAAAAGAAAAAAGAAATCGCAAAAATGATGTGCATTGTCTTAATTTGCTTAACAAATCATGATAAATGTATTTTTCTGTCACACGTGTAAAGTATTAATGAATATGCATGAGATGATTGGTTTCAATTGGTTTCAATTGGCCCTAGCAAATTGTTTGGTTTGACAGAAGCTAAAAAGACAATTAACAGTGCTAATTAACACAGGAATTTACAAGATCATGGGCTCAGCCTGCAACCTCATATGGTACTGCATGTCCTACAAAATGGCCGCCTATAGCCTTGCTTCAGACTGTATAATTTCCCACTTTTCTGTGGCAGACTGTCCTGTGGCGTACTAGTATGCGGCAAGTCTGGAGCAAAGTTTCATCCTGCCGCAGATCTGCCGCAGACTGTTCCTGTGGCATACTAGTATGCGGCAAGTCTGCAGCAAAATTTCATCCTGCCGCAGATCTGCCGCAGACTGTTCCTGTGGCATACTGGTATGCGGCAAGTCTGCAGCAAAATTTCTTTCTGCCGCATACTTCGGCATACTCTTTGCCGCAGACTAAAAGTCTGCGGCAGATCTGCGGCAGGTCTGCGGCAGGTCTGCGGCATACTTTTCACTTTCCTATACAAATGTTGCTGTGACTAAAATCACCGCCTAAGACCGCTCGAAAAAAATATTTTTGTCGAAGTCGGGATTTGATCTCGTGCGTTCAAATGTTGATGTGACTAAAATCAGCGCCTTAGACCGCTCGGCCATGCCGCACTGATGCTAAGATATGGAGTTTTCTGTGATGTATTTTTGTATACATTGCGCCTCTCTCTTGTGTATTGAAATGGATTCAAAATAGCAACTTCACGTGCTAGATGCTTCGCGGCAGTTCCGTTAATCGGGCCCTTCTTTTACTTTTGCAATGCATTGGCACGAACTTAGATCAAGATCTATCGGCAGATGTTGTTTTTGGAAGTTTATTTTCATCTTCATGTCAACAATGCAAGATAAAATTGTCGGTAAGATGTGTGGAAATGTATAGTTATTGTACCGTTCGTAGATCTAGTCCCATATGTGCAAATTCGTGCTGGTTTTGACTTTTTTTTTTTTTTACTCTTTCGCCGCATAGGCCGCACCCCGACTTTTTGATATTTTCTCTTCCAAAAATACTGCGGCCTTTACGCCGGCAAATACGGTAGTCGAGACTTTGTCCATGACATCTTGTTCGAGGTTGAGGGATTCTTTGATGTGCGTGTTTCGGAGCTTGTCTAGTCTTGTCACCCCCATTATGCGGCGGAGGCATGCCATTTCAAATACTTGAAGACTGTTGCTATCTTCTTTCCTTACTGTCCAGGATTCTGCCCCATACAGCAGTATTGAGAGGATAAGTGTTTGGTACTATAACCAGTGCTAATCAATGTCACATGATGTAAGTGAAAGAAATAGAGCAGAAATCTAATCTTATAGCCTCTTGTCCCTTGTTTAATGAACCAGAAAATCTTCTCCAGGGCCATTCCAGGTGCCATAAGTCATAAGAAATCGGATTACTTTCTTTACAAAATACTTTGAATGGAAATATCAGTTACGTAGGATGTGTAGATGACAAAAGAAGGTTTGCCTTGGATTTTTTAGTTACGTTTTACTGTGCAACTAGATCAAGGAATTGCTTTGTGTTGTTTAGAGTTAAAATGTACTCAACCGAGTAGTATTAGGGAAATTTAGATTTGCACGCCAACATAGTGGTCTGCAATTCTAAAAGTCCCTATTGATGCTCGTTCCTCCGAGCAGTTCATTGTCTTCACTGTATATGAATAAAATACAAGTCATGGTATCGACACAACGTCTGTGTGTACCCGTCTTGCGAGCAGTCTAAATTTATAGCTAATTTGCAGAATAATGTATTGATTGAAGTTTAAATTCAAATTATATAGCGCTGAAAGCTTATACTAATACGTGCATAGTAAGTTGAAATCGAAAATAAAGAGCAATACTTCATCTATATCAGACCTGAATGAGCTAATGTAAATACTGAAGAAAGAAAAAGAAAAAAAAATAACCAGTGCTATTGTATCTGTGTAATCAGTTCCTTTTTATATCACATGTTATCAGTTTCAGAGTTTTATTTAGCATTATTATTATTGTATACAGTTAATCCTGTCTTAGTGGCAATCTCTCTATAAAGGCCATCAGTCTATACTTTGTATTGGCCATGAATTTTGTCTCTATCAAGAAAGAAATAATAATAATAGGGATATTTATTATAGCACCGGTATCCGCCAGGCTCTGATGCTCATGGCGCTCTACATATTTTAATTACAATCACGAACATATTACTTTCTTAACTAAACTAAAGGTAATTAAACTAAAACAACACAAATTGTTACACCACAATTATAATTGTCATAAATAAATAGCACTGTTTAGAAAGAGATGCATTTTTAGAGCAACTTTGAAGTCATGGAGGGCAGTTAAGCTACGAATACTAAGTGGTAGCTTCCGGTAATTATTCCAAAGGAACGGACCAGAATGAGAAAAGCTAGCTCTATCTCCCCAGGAACTGCGCGTCTTGGATGATTGAGATGAACGAAGATGTCTTGTAGGCTTATACTTAACGATCAACTCGATATTGTAGGAAGGAGCAGAGTCATACAAGGAATGAAAAACTAGCAACAACAACTTAAAAATGATTCGGTCACAAACCGGGAGCCAGTGAAGAGTTTTAAGAATGAGGGTGATGTGAGTTCTATGAGAAGAAAGTGTGACAACACGTGCAGCAGTATTTTGTGTGTCATAGAACCTGTCTATAAAGCTGGGCCACCTGTCTACAGTTGCCAGTTTTTCCTGTTTCCCTTGGGTGCATGCATGGCCTTTACAGACATTTCAGATATGTCAGTATAGTACGGCAGTCTTTGACTTTTGATCACCTCGTTATCTCCTCTCATATTGTCGATTATCTTACAGCGTTCTCATTAGCATCCTATCCCTACTCAGTGTTATCGGCACAATACTAGACAAATACATCGCCCGTAAAGAAAAGCGGAGATCATCCCTCCCACCTCTCCCATCTGACCCAGCCAATGGATCAATTGGAGGTCAGAGGTCAACAGAGGTCAGAGGTGATATTTATGCCAGTGTGGACAAGCGCAGGACTAAAGTGGAAGATGGTGTGAAGGGAGAAGAAAACAGCGACCCAGACTCTGTGTATGCCTGTGTGGATGACCTCAGGTCAGATAGGGGCAAGGATGAAGAAGCTAAAGGTCAAAGGTCAAATGACAAGCCACATCTCGATTCCAGTGTTGGGGGATATGGTGCTACAGGACAGAAAGCGGGGATGTATGAAAGCAAAGCTGGTGATAGTGAGGTAAGGCAGTTGAACTATAGTATGGGTTCAAAGGTAAATCTTCATAATTCGTAAGAGCTATTAGAACAGAGAAAAAGATTAAGAAAGAGACACAGGGAGACAAACAGTCACCCACAGAGGATACAGCTGGGCCTGCAAGTATATACTTGACAGAAAAACATTTTACTCAAATTTTCACAACTGCACTAATTCCTATCAGGAGTCACATATATGCATGTAAGTTTCTCAGTGTGATTAGTGATGTAAATACTGTATACATTATTCAGAGAGCAAACTTGTCTATCTAAATTCCTGAAGGGAAAAGTTAGCAGGAATGAGTGAATTTTGGATAATAATGTATATATTGCTTTTCTACCAGGTGTATGTAAACTTTCAGGCCCAACTCTAGATGGACAAGAAATTTAGAAAATAAGAAAAGAGATTAAAGCGAGAGCAATTGAAAGAATATCAAGAATTAACAAATTGTTTATGTTGACCCAGGCCCTCTACCCCCACCACTTTTACAAGCCGATCACCTGTCTGATTATCAAGATATTTATGGTTGGAAATCGAAACTTCAAAAACCGCTTTCCTAACGGGTTTTATACCACTAGAGTCTATTGGGTAAAATGAGTATGGTAAAACTGGTCACTCAAAGATTTTTACTTTTTTGAGGCACTTCATGATCATTTTGAAGCACAATTGTTTTTAGGGCTTCAATATTACACCATATCACAGACACTGATAACATGTAGGGCCATGCATCTCAGATTTAACATTGTTAAACAAGGCCTTTAAAAAATAATTTTGTTCCTTCCATCTACAGGTTCACATTACCTCAGGGCCAGCATCAGAAACCACTGCTCTGCTTGCTGGATCTCATCATTCAGCAGCCAGTGAGAACAAACCCAAGAACAGTAAGTACATAATAGCTCTCCCTCTTCCCCTCATCTTCTCTGTTTCTCCCTGACTTTCTCTTCTTCCTCCCCCCTCTCTCTCTCTCTCTTTCTCCCTCTCACTGTATCCTTCAGTTATATCTGTCTGTCTCTCCTCTCCCTTTTTTCTTCATTCTTGCTTCATGTGTAGAGGTGTCATGGTCGAGTGGATATGTCACAGGACTGTTGATCACAAGGTCTGTGGTTCGAGTCCCGCCGCGGCACTAATGTCCTTTGGCAAGACATTAATCTACATTTGCCACACTGGACCCAGGTGAGGTAAATGGGTACCTAGTAGGATTATTCCTTGAAATGCAATGTGCGCTGATAACAGTTGCCAGAGCTAAAGCTAGGGTAATAATTTCCAAAGCTCTTTTGAAGCGCATAGGGACGTTATATGATGTGATATGCGCTATACAAGAACTGAATATTATTGTTATTTATCTCTTCCTTTCTCTTATTTAAAAATCAGAATTGTTTCCTTTATCCTCTTCCTGTTATTCTTGTTTCTTTTATTCACTGGTATTACATATGCACTTTTCCTGTTCTGTTCATCCATCCATTCTCTCTCTTGCTTTCCTCTACTTTCCGTCAATATATCTCATCAGTTCTTTTCTCCCCTTTTATTTAATTTTTCTCTTTGAATTTGTTTCCTCTCTTTTCTTCATATTTTTCTCTCAACTCATTTTTTTATTACACCTAACTCTTTCCATGACACAAATAATCTCCCTTTGCCACATTAAGTGATTTCAAGTTGGGTGATTAGGGCAGGTGTTAGTGTTTAATAAACACTAACACCAGCCCTAAACACCGAAATGCAAATCAGCTGGTGTTAAGGCTTTGACCTCTGAATATCCTCAAAGTCCGTAAGCTAGTGTTATCGATTTTGCAAAATTGTCGTCTGCTGAATCAACCTTTGGGTGTTAATATCTTACGTACAAATGTCCTATTCACTAACATCAGCCCGTAGGAATTAAGCAAATGTTGATTTCCAATTTAGTGTTAGTGTTAAGCTATTGATATTGATATCGGTATCAGGCTCTTCATTTCATCAGCTAATTTTTAATTCGATTTAAGAGCTCTTGACTGCTCTAAACACTAACACTAACACCCAAATTTGAAATCACTCAATGTGTTTATCATAGGATAGACATAGGCTTCAAGATTGTTTAACTGTTTCCAGTGCAATATTAATCAATAGAGGTGATAGCATGATTGCCATGGAACTTATATCAAGATTGGAAATGGGTAATTTTGCAAAACCCTTGTGTTGCTCAAAGCAATCCCTCATTCGGTTGGTGCATATTGTTTTGTGCAATAGTGCACATGTTGCAAATAAGTGGCCAGGCAGATATGTGTTAATATACTGCCCATTTTTCTCCCATCTGTCGCCTCTTTCTCTCTCACACACACTCTCCCTTTCTCATTCTATCTCTCTCTGTGTATGGATACTGCTCTCTTTTTCTCTCTCTCTCTCACACACACTCTCACACACACTCTCCCTTTCTCATTCTATCTCTCTCTCTGTGTATGGATACTGCTCTCTTTTTCTCTCTCTCTCACACACACTCTCACACACACTCTCCCTTTCTCATTCTATCTCTCTCTGTGTATGGATACTGCTCTCTTTTTCTCTCTCTCTCTCTCTCTCTCTCTCTTTGTTTCTTTCTGTCTACAACCTTGCCATGGAAATTAGAAATTCATTAGAGGACTCACATTGTGTGCTATATCAATGTAATAAGAAAATAATATTATAAACAACGGACTTATATGAATGGCACTTAATCCTAACATTTCTAAGCAAATCAAAGTCATGCATGCACACTATTAGGTGCAACATCGCGACTCCACTATTACTTTTTTTTAAATCTACATGTACTTTAGGCGTCAGAAAAATAGAGACAATTGCCTTGAAAACAAAAGGGATGATAGAGAAGTAATTAATGAGCATACAAATCTTTACTTATTTATTTTTAATTTCAGGTCTTTGGGTAAAGTTCTTTGTGTTTTATAATCTCTCACAACTATTCAATTCAATTCAATTTATTTTGCCAAGCAAAAAACATACAGGGTAAAACAAAAGCAGTATACAAGTTTCACACAATTACAATTACTAACACAGATAAACACAGAAATACACAGAATCAATTTACAAATATGAATAATACAAAGGAAATTGCTAAGGCTGGTAGCAGCCAGAAAGGAGGTGGTCCTTATATGCGGCTGACCAATTAATCAAATATAAAAAGTCTTATGATCTAATTTAAGCTATAACTATGACTATATGTGTACTCATATGGAAACATATCTTTGCATCGTTTCAGGTTTGTGGGTACAGTTCCTTCTCTGTTTTTCCATGTCTCGCAACCTTCCCAGGATTCTAAGCACGAAGCAGGCTGCAGGAGGCATCCCATGTTTGAATGGGATCCGGGTCATTAGCATTACCTGGATCATCTTGGGTCACTCATTCTCCATGGTGTCGAACACTGGCTTATCAGGTATTTAATCATTGTTGTTGCTTTCATTAACGTCATCATCATCATTATCCTTAGGCCTAAAACAAAAAGATGTTGTATTGCCCTTTGCGACTGACCCCAACCGTTTTTTAGAAGAAAAAAATGTATTAAAGCATTCAAAACTGAGAAATATCAGCCCAAAGAGGGAGTAAAAAAGAAAAAAAGAAGAGATTTCCGACCGACCGACCGACCCATTTTTTGGCACCTAAAGGGCAATACAACATCTTTTTTTTTAGGCCTTATCATCATCATCATCATCATCAACATCATCATCCACGTCATGATTATCATCATCATCATCATCATCATCATCATCGTTGTTGTTGTTATTGTTGTTAAGAAGATTGGGATTTCCAGAATTCATGAGATAAATTTTTTTAAATTTGCATTGATTTTTTGCTTTTGAGTGGAGGGAAGGCTCAATCAGTTTACTATCAGAAACCTCAATCTAGAATATTTTTCATGTTTACAATGTAATCTCTTATGTTTTCTCAATTTATTTCAAAGTTTTTTCACAGTCTAATCACATACTGATAGACTTCACTTACAGACATCGTACATATATTGGCCATCTTTTTCACTTTTTGTATGCTTTGTCATATGAAGAAGAAAAAATGCTAATTTACTGTATTTTTCTCTCATTGTCCTTTTTTTTCAGAAAATATCTTTCTTGTCTTGAAAAACTACGTTCAGGATTTCACCTTCCAGGTCCTCATTTCTACACCATTTGCTGTCGATTCATTCTTCTTGCTCAGGTAAACAGCCAATATATCAAGTCATAGTCACATTTTCATGTAATATCTAGCTGCAAGCACTACATAGCCCTGACCGATTTTGTTTTAATTCTTCTTGCTCAGGTAAAAAAAGCCAATACATCATGTCATAGTCACACTTTCATGTAATATCTAGCTGCAAGCACTCCATAGCCCTGACCGATTTTGTTTTAATTCTTCTTGCTCAGGTAAAAAAAGCCAATACATCATGTCATAGTCACACTTTCATGTAAAATCTAGCTGCAAGCGCTACATAGTCCTGACCGATTATGTTTTAATTCTTCTTGCTCAGGTACACAGCCAATATATCAAGTCATAGTCACACTTTCATGTAATATCTAGCTGCAAGCACTACATAGCCCTGACCGATTTTGTTTTAATTCTTCTTGCTCAGGTAAACAGCCAATACATCATGTCGTAGTCACATACTTTCATGTAAAATCTAGCTGCAAGGGCTACATGGTCCTGACCGATTTTGTTTTAAAATTAATTGTGCTGTAGCTGCCACGTAATGCCATGTACTTTCAAGACAAAGGCTACTTCAAAAGCATGTTAACTCTTATCCTGCCATAATGAATACAGCCCAGTGCCACAGGGCTAATCCCCATTTTGCCAAGCCACAAATCCCCCCTGTGCCAAGTTTATTTTGAGATAATCTGATGGTTCGATCAATAGCGCGTGCTAAGCACTCAGCACGGTACAATGAGCATGAACAATTACTGCTATTACAAATGCGAGCATGCATGCATAAAGCAGCTAAGCTGTGGCTCGCTCACTCCCATGAATTAAGCAGCCAATCGATAGCACGCTCGCATGTAAAAAGCACTATAATGGTAGCGTGCATGCAGCCTTATAGCAGGATATGAGTTAATGCCCCAATGCCCCAAAGTGCCATGTAGCTGGTGCCGTAATTGACAAGAAGATGCTGCAATTGTATGGCTTGACGTGGCTATGCCTTATGTGAAACTGTGACTGCACCCTTTTCTTCATTGATTTTTGTTTTCTTTCTCTGTTAAAACAGCATGTATGTAGCAAGCAAGAGTAACTTGCAATTGAATACATGATGTACAGATTGAGATTGAGATTAAGATTTATTTGCAAGTATATATTGTACTTTGTTTTGATGCTTTTCACCATGTCACTTTATTAATTATGAACGAGGCTTAACAACATGATTCCAAAATCTCATGATGTACTTCATGTTTTCATTTTTTGATAGTGGTCTTCTCTTGTCATACCTCGCCTTGAAGAAGATGAAGGACAATGATGGCAAACTTTCCTGGGGATGGCTCTACTTACACAGATACATCAGGTCAGTCCCACATCTAAACAAACAAAAAATGTGGGCTATAGCAGATTGTGCCCCCAGGGGGTGTTTCACAAAGATCCTAAGTTGAACTAATCTCTAAGTTGGACTTAACAATTATGGAAAGCTGTTAGCATGTTTGAAAATATTTTTGTACAATATATTTTATAAGGCATAAAATGTTGATTCAAATCATTCATATTTTCTATTATCAAGGAGATTTCATGTTCTTGATGTGGAATTTATGAAAAGTCTAAAATACTTGAGTTTTTGCTTTCAAATAAATTTTATTTTAAGGCTACAAATGGCTCTCCATAATATTTAAGTCCAAGTTAGAGTTAAGTTCGACTTAGGATCTTTGTGAAACACTCCCCATAGATGGTAATGTATTCTGTTTAGCTTTTCAAGTAGACCATGAATTTTCCCCTTTAACTTGTTTTATTTACCTGTATGCCATACAAATAATATCCCAGTGCCACGTATTTTTCATGGCGTAGATAAACCAAAGACTTCAAGAATATTAAACTGTTTCCCGTGCAAGATTAATCTATAACAGTGATAAAAGTTTTGTCATAGAGCTAAACAAAACCAGAAATTGGTAACTTTGCTAAGCCATTGTGTTGCACAATGCCAATAGGTCCGTCCATTGGTGCATAATGTTTTGCTCGCAACATTAAGAAACAGGATAATTCTGGGCAATGTGATGCCCAAATCTCATGACATCCGTGTATCAAATTGACCGCACATAATGATTTATATATATTATAGGTTCGAGTCCCGTCAAGGCATAAATGTCCTTTGGCAAGACATTGATTTACATTTGCCACACTCAACCAACGATCGCATTTCTAGTTTTGTTTATATAAATCATGTATTAGGTAGCAAGGTGCCCGCACACTTAATTCTAAATGTTATGTAGTGTCTTGATTACAAAGTAAAATTTTTATCATAGGAAAAGTGTCATTATTTTGTTTGCCCGCTCACTAAAATTTAGAAACAAATGTGCCCATGTGTAAATCTTGTATAGTTTTTTAGGGCTCTGAATAAAAAGTTACTTGGCCAAACATCAAAGCCTCTTGACGCTCATTCACAGGTTCGTGTTCGAAACCAAGTCGATGCCCTAGTGCTCTTTGGTCAGGCATTAATCCTCATTACCAAGTCCCTCAGAGAGGACCTAAAGCCATCGGTTCTTTGGTTGCTTACTAACAAGCATTTAAGCTTTCTTATCAGTCAGGTAAAATAACCACCACTAAACCAACGTATGCCACAGGAAACTATGGCAGTTTTTAAAGAAAGTTTCATCTTTTTGTGTACTAAATAAATGGCAAGTGGGGATGGAAGGGTAAAGTGTAAAGTGCTGTATGTTTTGATAAGTATGCTTAAAAACCTCTCCAGTTTATAATAATATTAATAATACAAAAAATTTATATAGCGCTTGTGACATAAAAGTTTCAAAGCGCTGTACACAAATCAAGATTACTTCAAGAACAATCAATACTACTAATGGAATTAACATTACTTCAACTACCGAGAAAACAAAATGTTACTAACATAACTTAACAAATTTACATTACTTAAATTACCAGGAAGATCAAACATTACTAAAGAAATAACATAACATGTAAATTCCTTGGAAAGTTAACATATAATATCATTATATCAATAATAGCAACAATTTAAAAAGACATAATGTATAGGTAGGCATTGTAATACTAATTCAAACTTATTTTATACTTATTTGGGTTGTTTTTGGAATAGATGAGTTTTTAGATTCTTTTTGAAAATGTCAATGGTGGGTGAGTCCTGAATATGGGCGGGGAGAGTGTTCCAAAGAGTGGGGGGCACAGACTGAGAAGGCCCTGTGACCATAGCGGTTGTGGGTGCGAGGACCAAGTGCGAGCTAGGGTCTGGATGAAAATCTAAGGTTCATGCCGGTAATCTGTTTGGGTGAGAGCAGATCAATCAGGTATGAGGGTGGGCGATGATGGATGATGTTGAACGTGAGGAGAAGGATCTTGAATTGGATACGTTGAGGGATTAAGAGCCAATGTAGGGTGCGGATGACTGGAGTGATGTGATCTAGTGTGATGCGAGTGATGAGACATGCAGCGGTGTTCTGTTATGTTCTGTTATGGCGGCATAGGTGAACGAAACCTTTCTTTTCTTTTTTTTCATCAGGTTGACGCCACCCCTGGCTATGGTGATTCTAATCTGGATGTTCTTCCTACCCACTATGAGTTATGGGCCTGTTTCATATCGTTTTGATGCAAAGGTTGACCTCTGCCACGCTTGGTGGTGGACGGATCTCCTATACATCAATAACTTTGTCCCTCCCAGTCTGGAGCAGGATGTAAGAACTTTGTAATGGTGTTTTAAATGTCATTTTTTTGTGCCAAGCAGAAGGGCGCAAAGTTTGCAAGACTAGCAGAAAGTACATTTCTAGAAATATACTTTTTAAGTTTGTTCTTTCTTTGAAATACATCTACACTAAAAAGGACATTTTGGTACATACAATTTCTAAATTATATGTTGAGTTGAAACTTATTTATTTGGTTCTTTATCCTTTCATTACAAATCTACAAAATAGAAAATTGATTGAATTTCATGATGGTGCCCTTTTGCTGAGCATATAGTGATTTATGTTATGTAGAAAATCATATATTTAAACAAATCTTTATACATTTAGTTTAAGAAAGAAAATGTGATGTCATCCCTCAAACTGTTTTGTGAGAGGCAATTATTTTGAAACTGTTGTTGGTCTTGGGCAAAATTCGCCATGTACTGTTTGTATACACATGCCAGTAATGGATCAAATACTTGTGTTTCTGTCTCACTCTGTATATTATTTGTAAAAGCCTTGTTTAGTACTCAGTAACTTTCATTTATTTTAACATTTCCTTCCTTGGTTTATATTTCCATTAAATGTCATTCTTTCTGTCTGCACATAGACCTAAACTGCACTACTAAAACTCATGGCTAACTGTTTAGAACTCACTTTGCATGCATTCATCACATCTTCAACTTGTTTATCTCCATGAAGTGCATAGCCTGGAGCTGGTACCTGGCCAATGACATGCAGTTTTTCATCATTAGTCCTCTTCTACTCATTCCTATGTATTGGTATGTATGACTGAAAACTTCT
This sequence comes from Strongylocentrotus droebachiensis, assembly GCA_035222895.1. Lineage (NCBI taxonomy): Eukaryota > Metazoa > Echinodermata > Echinoidea > Camarodonta > Strongylocentrotidae > Strongylocentrotus > Strongylocentrotus droebachiensis. Next base: position 58,918 of record JAVYIG010009296.1, on the reverse strand, counting down.
GGTGATAATGATTTGTAGATACAGACCATCAATGTCTCATGGTCTGTGTCTATAAAAGTATGTCCCACTGCATGGCCCAATGAAAGCTCTTTTCTTTTCCTTTTCCAATCACCTGGAAATATAGTTTGTATATAGGTAGAATGTTTAAAATCAACCTAAAAAAACAAACTTTACCTGGCATTCTATAGGTAAACAGTTGAGGAGTAAAGAAGAAATTAAAGGATAACAAAAAACTCTGCAAGGGCTCACCCAGAACCCAAATCTGACTTGGGTACCAAGTGCTTACGAGTGCATTAAGTCTACTCTAGAAGATGTTTTACAGTCCACAGGGAGTGGTTTTTGACTGCAATATCTCTTTTTTAAAGACAAAATCGCTCTTGGTTTGACAATGGTATCAACATGGAACCCTTACATCACGCGTGCCTTACATCAAAAGCAAAATATGTTTTGTTGATGAGTACACTCATCTCCCTTTCATAGTGGCCTGATTTTCATCGGATGCATCCGGACGAATCCGATGAAACGGCCACTATGAATGGTGCTGAAGAGAAAACGCTGATAGAATAGCCAATGAAAAGAAGAAAAAAATTCTCCTGCTCAATCTTGAGCAGGAGAAATTCTCTTTCTTTGGTGTGACTCCAATTAAACGGCCACTATGAATTGGTTCGGGAGAAAACACATATGAAAATGGACTAAGGTTGTTATCTTGTTCCAGCTAAAGCTAGTGTACTGGCACTTTTTTGGAACCCAGCTCTGCACTGTACTGTCTGCCGAATCCAAAAAAGCGCGCGTCAGCAGCTAACAAGCAATTGCACAATAACTATTCACTTCCTGCCGGGGCTCGCCACAGCGAGTGAATTTCACCAGCAGTATAAAAGGGACAGCATGGGAAGCGGCAGTTTGAAAGAAGCACTATGAAAGAGGTATAATCCTAAACTTTAACCTACTATTAACCCTATTGGGCAATTGTGTAAGACACAAGGGGCTTCTATACAACTATAAATATTGAAGGGATGTACAGTAGGACCATATCTCTATGCATGCTTGAAGATTTTCTATGTTTCAAGTATTATGTGACCTGTAACACTTTGACTGAAATATTGATTCAAAGCTTCTGACATGAACTGTATTTATCTTTGTAACAATCAGTCAATCCTGCATTATAGCAACCACCTGTCTATAAAGACCACATTTTCCTTTTCCTGTGCCTGTCATTTGTCATATTTAAACCAGTACTAAAGGAACCTGTACATATAGAGATCAATTGTCTGTAAAGACTCCTTTTCTTGTCTCCCTTTAGTGGTCTGTATAATTATGCAGGTTTCACTGTATATCTCTTTATCTTAGTTGCAAATGAGGATTTAAAGCCCCTCTGCTCTAGTTTGGCCAGGGGGGATTAGACGTCCCTGCAAGGTCACTGACAGGGGGTTATCTCATCAAATCAGCTCTAAATTAACATAAGAAAAAGAGGATCATGGGGGACCAACAGGCACCGATTAGGCATTGTTTGCTATACAGTGGGCACAAGTAGCTATAAGTAGTGCAGTGGGGCTTTAAGAACTGGCCAAGCATTAACGATACATATTTTCTCATTACAAAAAAGTTTGGCAAGTTGAGGTGTTTATATGCGGGAGAGAAGTATTAATTTTAATCAGTGTTTCTTTTTAAAATGTATTTTATTTATTTTTGGTTTGAAAGAGAGTGTGTAAAGCAGCCAGGGGATGAATTGTTTACAATTTAAAGACACATTCAAAATTACATACCGGTATATACATATCCTATTACAAATGGTAAAATTGTAAACACAACAGTAAAAAAATAATAATAATCAGGGTATAAAGACCATTATTAGTTTTTTTAAAAATCAGAATAGAATGTCATAAGTCATACGGTAGATTATAATTCCATGGAGAAAATGCATTTTACTGCATTAAGATTGGTCATAGGATAATGGCAATATTGTTAAGAATGAGGAACTTGCTGGAAAATCTTTCATATATATATTAACGTGAGATTTTACGAAATCCATTATTCATACAAATAAATGTTGAGTGTATATTTTCTTTGTTTCATATAGGTACGGTCTTAAAGGAATGGTAGTCTTAATCACCACATGTGTGGCTAGTTTCATCACAACTGCAGTGCTTTGTTATCAGAATCCGGACTTCAAGGCTGCACTTGTAGCCCACGCGTGAGACACATTTTTTAGAGACCTTAAAAATATGCCAGGGGGTTGTTTCACAAAGATCCTAAGTTTAACTTATCTATAATTTGGACTTAACAATTATGCAGAGCCGTTAGCATCTTTGAAATATTTTGTAAAAGTTATTTTTAAAGGCGTAAAATGTTGATTTAAATCATTCATATTTTATCAAGGAGATATTATCAAGGAGCTAGATTTCATGTTCTTGATGTGGAGTTTATGAAAAGTCTAAAAATGTTTGGATTTTTTTTTGTGCTTTTGAATATATTTTATTTTAAGGCTACAAATGTCTATCCATAATGTTTAAGTCCAACTGAAAGTAAAGTTCGACTTGGGATCTTTGTGAAACACCCCCCCTGATGTACGAGTAGAAAGGGCATAAGTTTCTGCACACATTGGATGCATTTTTGTTTCATGACTATATTGTGTTCGATGCCAGGAATTTAAAAAAGAAAAAAAAAACATTTTTTTTTAGCAGATGTTTTTTTAGCAGATGTTTCTGCATTTATTGATAAATCAAATATAAAACATTCAAATAACAATAATAGTATATAATATAATTAATTTACATAAAGAGTGACAACTTAATACACACAAAATAAAAAAATAAAAATAAAAAAAATGCATAATTGAAAGCTTGAAAGTATGGAGGTAAGTAAAAATAATCAAGATAAATGCAGAGGCCAACTATCATAAGCAAGGAAGCTTGAGTCGATAGCAGATTGAGATATTCAAAATCATTGGTTTTAAAATATAAATGTATGATATTTTTGTATATGTCAAACAGGAGAGCTGCAATGGCCATGACTTTGTCACAATCCATTTGCATAGACTTAATGATCTCATATTTTAAACATTCATAACTCCCATATTATTAGTCTGAATTATTTCAAACTTCCACCGCTATGTTTTCCTTGTTTTTCTGTTTTCATATAAATTAACTTATTGTAAGGGTTGGATTGCCCTTCAAATGAATTTTTACTACCATTTAGCTTAGGTGAAAATATAAATTCATTTATTTGCTGGGGTCTAGAATTATACATACCAAATCTCCGTGTATAAGGCGCACCTGTGTATAAGGCGCACCCCTTTTTTAAAGACAACAAAAAAAAAAAAAAATCGGGAAAAAAAAAATCTGTCATCTTTAGTTTTATAACCAACATTATTACTAGGTCTAACTTAGTTCCGATCGGCAAGGTTTTGTTGCCACTATGGAGATCTAAAAACAATAATTATCGGCAAGGTTTTGTTGCCCCTACGGAGCTCTAAAAACAATAATAATCGGCAAGGTTTTGTTGCCCCTACGGAGATCTAAAAAAAATAATTATCAGCAAGGCTTTGTTGATTTAACGGTTAAACGTTTAGCACAAAAAACGTAATGACTCAGGCTTATCGAAAACCACTAAAAAGTAGCATGTTGAGGACTCAAAATATCCTGTACCTGTGTATAAGGCGCACCCCCGATTTTTGATTTTTGCCGACGGGAAAAAAGTGCGCCTTATACACGGAGATTTACGGTATATGTTATTCATGCTGCCTTTTTTCACCATATTGAATTGCGTTCTGTAACCTTATTGTGTCCTTGTGTATTCAAAATCAGAACGGAAAGTATAGCGATCACTACTCCTGGTACTGGATACATGTTTGCAACAGATTTCCAGGGAATTGTCTACAACAAACCATATTGTCGTATCCCACCATACCTTGTGGGCATAGCCCTGGGCTACGTCATGTATGATATTGGAAACAAGAAGATTAAACTATCTCCAGTAAGTACACCCAAATGATACGAGACTAATTTTCTTGTTTAAGTGCTAGAGAGCAAGAGCGAAAGGCGATTAGCTCAGAGTGGTTATGGTTCTATTAAAAACTTCAAGTCTTTTACATACTGTATGTGGTTGAATTCGAATAAATATGTCAACAAAATATTCTAAAATGTGTTTGAAGGAGCTTATATTCTTGTTTTAACAAAATCTGTTAATTTAGTGTGATGAAAGAAAAATGTAACTTTTAATTTAAGTGATTTCCATGTGTACAAAATATACTCTAAAAAAATAGCTGCGCAAGTATCTACATTTACAATAACACTACCATTCAAGACACTATTTACATTTCAATCAATTTTAAACAAATTAAGTTTACCCCCTGGTAGTAAAGTTTTTCCAAATGAGCCAGTGTCACAGATGAGAATCTTTGACTGTATCAGATCTTTGGCTGCGCATAAAGTTACGCATATTCAGATGTACTGTATTCTCATTCCCCGTACTCACTTTAGACTTTCTTTTTTTTAATCTTTTTTTATTCATTGTATTTCAAAAAAACAAACAGAGGATACAGAGAGAGACAAAAATGAATTAACAGTTTGGTGTTTGAAAAACCCAGATGTTTCATTTGCCACTCAAAAGTCTCGTTGTTTGTATTACTTGTGTTTTTATCTGGAGATTCTCGACTGTGACACAGGCAGTAGACAAACAGTTCATTTTTATATTATAGTAGACCGATTCACCCAAAATCACCATGATAGATATGAAATGATATATGCCAACATATACATTTATGTTTATATAATTATGTAATTTCATACCTAGGTTATTGTAGCAGCTGGCTGGGCCATTGCTAGCACCTTGGGCATAGTGGTGGTCTATGGTCTCTATGATGCAAACAGGGGTGCATCCATACCGACTCGTGCTGCTGATATCATGTACCTAACATTTAGCCGCTTCACCTGGGCCCTGGCTCTTTCCTGGGTCATATTCGCCTGCCATTATGGATACGGAGGTAGGTGGAAGAGCTAGAAATCTGCAGTTGTCCTGGTGCCATTTACCACTAAGGATTGAGTGGGGCATAAATATCTACAGTTATTTGATATAGCACTGTTTCCTTGCAGTTACACAGCGTTGCACACATTGTTCCACATATTTGGGGTCACTTTTAATAAACAATAACATATCACTTGAAAAAGACAGGGTCAGTCAATACAATCCATTTTCCTCTGTAACAAAATAAATGAGACTTTATAAGTTTCTTGAATTGGTCGACGGAAGAAGCAGTCATCACAATATAGGTAGCTGTTTCCACAATTTTACTGCAACAGATGGAAATGACATTTTTCCTGCACTGTTTCTTGGAGAGACGTTGATTGTGGACCTATTGTGATGATATTCTAACTTTATCATAAATTCTTTGTCTAAGGACGGATTTAAAGCCCTTCTCATTGGCTGCACCAAGAGAATGGCCATGGCCCCACCATTTGGAGCTGTGGGAGGGCTGGTGCAATATCCATTGGAAAATAATTCCTTGGGAAGAAATATAAGGACAATTTCACTCCCCTTCCATGTCTAAAATAATGTTCTTAGGAACTGTAAAAATGAGGAAATTTTGCCTAATCTTTTGGACAATTGTGGGATCTATACCCCTGCTTCTGGTGATCAGCAAACAATGAACTTTAGCATCAGTTTCTAATTTGTCAGGGTTGTTATTCTGAAACTGATGTTTTATCTTATGTTAGTAAAAACAGCATGAATTGTCATAACAAATCAATATTAGGACAGGTCATTAGTTAATACCTGTGCAAAGCTGGCTATGTTAAAGATAAAGATCAGTTCTGGTCATGCGATTGCATTGTGAAAGAAACGTAGTGGAATCGATCAGAAAAGCTAGGTTGATCATCTTGCATATAAGTATTGGTGTGTACTGCAAGGTTCTGGAATCATCAAAATAATAAGAAATTTGGCCCAGCGTTGATAAAGTTACAAGCACTGCATGTACACAGAAAGATATGGGACTATATGCGACACGTGCGCGATATCTATCAGGTCCAAATAGATGTACTAATTTACCAAATATATCAATTAGTAGGCGGCTTCTCTGCAAAATTTGTATCATCATGTATTAGTCAAAACGTATTCTTTCACATGATTGGTAATAAAAGCTTCCATTTCATTTTTTGAGAGGGGGGGGGGGGGGTTCCAAAACTGGTCTTTACCTTTAATGTAAAGTTGAGAGAGACATCTCCTCTGTGTGTTTAATGATATTATTTTATGCCATTGCTTTTAACTCTTTCCAGGAGTGGTCAATGACATTTTGTCATGGAACTTCTGGGTGCCCCTCAGTCGATTGACGTATTCAACCTACCTTATACACCCCGTCATACAGAACCTGTATAGCTACAGCTTAGCTGTTCCTATTCATTGGTCAATTATAACATTGGTAAGTCTCTACTTTTCGCAAACTTATGATTTTTTTTAAAGTACCAGCCCAAATTCACAGACCTCAGATTACAGCTACATAAGCAGGTTACTAGCTAGACTCAAAAAAAAAAATTACTAGGCTTCTTTTGAATTATCCATTTATTATTTTTTGGTAAAAATTAGGCTTCAGAGGGGGGGGGGGGGGGGGATTCGTTCCAGTATTTGCTAGCATAAAAATCATGTTTGTTTTTATGACATTAACAGTCGCCTTATGCACAATTTAACAAAGACTCAAAATACAATTAAATGATTTTTAGCAAGGGATGATTTATTTGGACTGGTTGGTCTCGTAATAATAGTAGGCTTTAATGCAATATTACAAAGACTTTGCAACACCAATTTACTAACCCTATTTCAGTAGCCTTGTGCAGCACCGCTCTGAAATGTACGGACATGACAATGACATATTAAGTAATTTGTATAGGATTTCTATTTAGAATAGGGTAATGAAATTGCCCTTGATTTGATTTGTTGAAAGTCTTTGTGATATTGGGCTTTGCTCTTGGGGCTCGGCTGGCAGGGGCGATCGGGGTCGGTGTACCTTGATCTACCTTGATCGGTATCAATCTGGCTTTCTACACGACAATTTTTGGCATGTCAAAAAATATTGTGTAGGGGTCGAGAACAGGCAATCGATCGTACAGCGATCGTGTATTGGTCGAGTAAAGGTCGAGCTGATTGGGAATGGATCGTATAGAGGTCTTGTTTGGTTGGGGTGGCCCATTATGAAATGTAAAGAAAAATTAGGATACGTTTCAGGGCAGCGTTTCACGAAACCGTCACAAGTATAATTTCACTGACAACACATTGGAATGCGTGAATTGAATTTAACACGTATTTCAATGGAATGTTGGTGAACGTGTACTATTATATATGACAGTTTCATGCAACGATGCTCTGGGCCCCGTTGCATAAAACTTACGACTGATGGTAAATTTGCCATCAATATTAACTACCATAGCAACATCACTCAACAGCCAGTTTTATGCAATGAGGCCCAGATGTATTTCAAGCAGTCCACTCAAGTACAATCACTTTGAAATGTACGGCTTTGTCCCAGAGTTGTTGAGCCACAGATCAAAAGGTAAAGCAAGCCTGATAGTAATAAGGATATAGTAACATTTTTATGGCGCTTAATACTACCTTTCTAAGAGCTTTACATTGTAAATATTATTACCCCCATCATTGGATTTAATTGCTAAACCGCACACGATAGTGCACATGGTCACTCTCGGGGGAGTATTCCAGCCAGGCCAATCCAACAGTATGAACATTCACATCCTACCGGGTACTCAATTGACACCTGGGTGGAGAGTGGCAAATGTAGATTAAAGGACAAGTTCACTCGAAAAATAACACACCAATCAAAAAAAGTTTGAGCAAAACGGATAACTAATGAGAAAGTTATGAATTTTTGAAAAAGTTTGTAAAACTATGGAACAATGAGAATCACAACACAAATTGCCAAGATGGTAATCAGTTTGTGAAGTCATGTCCTCACTATTTATCAATTGCTCTATATGGTTTAATCCCATTAATTTCCCTTTTTATTCCCCAAAACTTGATTTCCCCATGCCTTTGCCCAGGTTATATGATTTGTATCATATTGCGGCATGACATTTCACAAAATCTTTTATGAACTTTGAAGAATTTATACTATTTTCTGAATATTGTATATTCATAATTATTGATTTTTATATAAACAGTTTATCAAAGTTCACAGTTTTCATGATTTAACTGGAAAAAAGATACTCTTTATTAGTGCATCCACACAAAAAAATATTACTTTTAATCTAACTTGGATGCTGGTGTGAAGAAATGAGATTCTAAAGGAGAAATTAGGAAGTTTATATCATCAATATAAAGAAAATAATTAGTGGATAGTGAGGACATGACGTCACAGACTCATGAGTGAGTTGCCAATTTGTTTAGTGATTTTCAAAGTTTTTAATGTCATTAAGAATTCATAACTTTCTTATTATTATTAGTTTTCCGATTTTGGTCAGACTTTTTTTTGATTGGTTAGTCTGATTTTTCTGCTTCTATTGAAAAGTAAGTTATTTTTGGAGTGGACTTGGGCTTTAATGTCTTGCCAAAGGAGATTATTCCCACGGCGGGAATGGAATCGTGAACCATGTGATCCACAGTCTGGTGATGTATCCACTACACCATGATACCTCTACATAATAATATCTTCTTTGTTATTGACCATCACAGAGTCACCTGTTTGCGGCCTTTGTGCTCCTGGCCCATTCCTGTGCTTTGGCCATGTGTGTCTTGGTAGAGTTTCCATTTGGAAACATGGAGAAGATGTTACAGACCATTGTCCAGTCAAAGCATAAGCAACGTACTACATGAGCTCACCTATAGTGATATTTTCTACCTGTTTTTAAATTTTTGTATGTCTTATTCCCTTTTCATAAGTAATTCTAACATGTCATGTACCCGTTAGTTGCAATATGAAAACGGGTCTTATTCATTTGCAAAGTGTGTTTAACAAATAAGACTCTAGTTTAGCCCCTCCCCCCCCCCCCCCCCCCCCAATGAAATGCAGGTCTGTGGGCAATTTATTCAAATATTATACAAAATTCATAATTATAATCAATAAAAAAATTATGATTTTTTTTTTTTTTTTTGGGGGGGGGGGTGTGTAACTGGATTTGTAAATTTGTTTGAATGCTCTTAAGAATTGTTAAACATTCATGTAGGGGCCGCAGGTAATTTCATGTAACTATTATGTCAAAAGCCCTTACAAAGTGGAAAAGTTTTTTAGATTTTCAAGATGTACTTTGGGGTTCGTACTGTCAAATTCCATTTCAGTCAACAATAGATATCAACATGAGGTGGTTTCAAATCAATTTTTTTAATCGAATATTATATATGAAGGACAGTTTGTTAAGATTTGGTGTAGTGGCTGACAAGAAGTGTACTTTTTGTAGTAACAGTGATGAAACTATCATACATGTTTTTTGCTTTTGTAAATATTCTAATGAAGTATTTCGTAATATGGGGGAAAGGATCAAACTTACAAATCAAAATAAATTGTTTGGATTTTGCGGTAGCAATAATAATGCACTCAACTGTGTTCTGATGGTTGTAAGACAAGAAATATTTTCAGCTAAATTACGAAATCAACTACCATCATTTGATATAATTTTATCAGCTGTAAAACGTTATTATGAAATGGAAAAATATACTGGTATACCAAACAAATCTCAGAGAGAATAAATTGAAAAAGAAATGGTTTCACTGTAGAAAATGTTTTGAGAGTGTTGGAAATGTGCTAACATAATCATGATCATGTATTTTATGTTTGGTATTTTTTTTTAAATTACAATGTATATATTTAAAGTACTAATTTTGTCATACATGTTTGTTTTTATCTGTCACAAAAATTTTCGGCCGTGACGATTATTATCTGTGTCAAGCCATTATGTATGGAAATTATTTCTCTAATTATTTGATTGAATTATGCAAGTACACATGTATATATTGTAAATAATCTCCATATTACATTTTTGTTGTTTTTTTGTTGTTGTTTTTTTTGTCAAAAAAATGCAATTTTTTGTATAAATAATCTGTAGATACATGTATCTATGACTTTTTAACCTGGTATATCCTCTTCATAATTATATTTGGAGTGTAGAAATTGTGCTACGGTATTACTCAACATGTATACTTCTACTGTCAAGTTTTATTTTTTGATAATGATATATTTATTTTTGCCAAGTGTGTGCTAAGAACAGGGGCCAGACTCGACTAGCACATGTGCTATTATTTGGCTCCTTTTCATCACCTTCTATATTCTATGAGAAAAGACATATGTCTAGCATATCAATACTTTGTTAGGTTTTTCTTTAATATGATCTATAATATTCATTTATGAACATGTACCATTCATGATGTATTCAAATGTTTAATCACTGATGTTATTGATGATGAATAAATAAAATCAAATAAAATCAAATCAAATCAATTTGTATATGATATATGGATATACTGTATATGATGGAATTTGTTTTGAAAATAAAGAACCCTGTGGAAGGGGGAAAAAAAGAAAAAAAAATTATGTCAAAAACATGATTATGGTGCAATTCTGTTTGCTTTGTATTGTCTGTATGTGTTGAGAGGCCATGATAATAAATATATTCATTTGGAATCTTCTACCGGTATTTATGAGTACTTAGCCATTTTAAATGATTTTTTTTCAAACCATTTTTATTTTTAAAAAAAGATTACTAGTATATTGTAAATAGATATTATCAACTGCTTGAAAATACATTCTAAAACTTTCTAGTGTGCCCCATATTTCTACTTTGCTTAAATAATCGTATTATACAGCCAGAAATGGTGAATGCTCTAAGTTTCTCTACTTCATGAATACACTTGGGGGGGGGGGGGAATGTCAAAATCATCTACAAGTGTAATTGTAAGAAACCCTGTTTCAAGCTAGAATGGTTAGCTCATATACTTAAACACCGAGCTAATGCCCTTCTGGCTTCATACAGACATTTTCATTTGGTTTTGTTTAGTTATTGCTGAACTGTTGCCGACTTTGTACAGTTAAAACTAAATTGTTCATACCCTTTATATATTTTATGTTTTGTGTGCCATTTTAGTAACTCAAGGATGAAAAATGGACTGGTTGAATTAGGGCCTTTGTTGAATACTTAAGACACTATGAATATGATGGGCAAAGAAAGCGGACAAAATATACAGTTCCTCAGGTAGACAAAGGAACATCCCTTCACTGCTATTATGTATAAATGTGTAGAACAAGTGAATATGCATGTGACACCTGTTCTACACATTTTTACATAATAGCAGTGAAGGGATGTTCCTTTGTCTTCCTGAGGAACTGTATATTTTGTCCGCTTTCTTTGTCCGTCATATTCATAGTGAGATGTTAGCTTCAATATGTTCCTTATAATATGACGAGTATAATATACTAAAACTTTATCAAAACACCAGACAAATGCCACACTGTCAGCTCTAGCTGATTCTTGCTTGTTAGGAAGTTAAAATGAAGCACATTCTGTTCTATTATATGGGTGCTGCCATTAATACTGAAATTTATAGTTTAACATGTAATAAATTCTTCATGATCTACCGGTATATATTGTGAGTAATATTATATAGGGTGTCTTCAATAGCTATGGGAAATCAGAAACCAGTGTTGTAGGCTTGAAGCAAAATCCATACCAAAATCCAAACAAAGACAATACCATGTCTTCCAGAATGTTCTCTCATGTGAGAATGTAGTAAAACAATCATTTTTTGTAAGGGAGGGGGGGGGGGGGGGCATTATTGCCATTACTGAAGGTTAAGAGTCGAGAACGGTACAACGAATCGTCTTCTTGCTCTAATGATTTAATGAGACGTACAAGCTTCCGCGAGGGGGAGGGGAAAACTGAATTCAGACGAGGATTAAGAGTCAAAAACGGTAGAACGAATCGTCTTCTTTCTCTAATGATTTAATGAAACGTAAAAGCTCTAAATCATTAGAGCAAAAAGACGATTCGTTGTACCGTTCTCGACTCTTAATCCTCGTCTGAATTCAGTTTTCCCCTCCCGCTTCCAACGCGAAGCGCGGAAGCTTGTACGTTTCATTAAATGATTAGAGAAAGAAGACGATTCGTTGTACCGCTCTCGACTCTTAATCCTCGTCTGAATTCAATTCCCCCCCTCCCTCCATCCGCGCGCGCGAAGCGCGGAAGCTTTTACGTTTCATTAAATCATTAGAGAAAGAAGACGATTCGTTGTACCGTTTTTTACTCTTAATCCTCGTCTTAATTCATCCCCCCCTCCCGCGCAAAGCTCGGAAGCTTTTACGTTTCATTAAATCATTAGAGAAAGAAGACGATTCGTTGTACCGTTCTCGACTCTTTATCCTCGTCTGAATTCAGTGTTCCCCTCCCCCTTCCCGCGCGAAGCGCGGAAGCTTGTATGTTTCATTAAATCATTAGAGAAAGAAGACGATTCATTAATTGTACCGTTCTCGACTCGTAATCCTCGTCTGAATTCAGTTCCCCCCCCCCCCCTCCATCCGCGCGCGCGAAGCGCAGAAGCTTTTACGTTTCATTAAATCATTAGAGAAAGAAGACGATTCGTTGTACCGTTCTCGACTCTTAATCCTCGTCTGAATTCAATTCCCCCCCCCCCCTCCATCCGCGCGCGCAAATCGCGGAAGCTTTTTAAGTTTCATTAAATCATTAGAGAAAGAAGACGATTCGTTGTACCGTTCTCGACTCTTAATCCTTGTCTAAATTCAGTTACCCCACCTACTGCGCGAAGCGCGGAAGCTTTGACATTTAATTTAATTATTGGAGAAACAAGACGATTCGTTAATTGTACCGTTCTCGAAAAAAATCCTCGTCTGAATACAGTTTTCCCCCTCCCGCGCGAAGCGCGGAAGCTTTTACGTTTCATTAAATCATTAGAGAAAGAAGACGATTCGTAATACCGTTTTGGACTCTTAATCCTTGTCTGAATTTCAAAAATGTTTTTTGTCTGCTCCTTTTTCTTCCTACGTCCTCTTCCTTTTCTATCCTCTCTTTTTTTTTTGGGGGGGGGGGGGCGCCCCCACTGCCCCCTGGCTACGCGCCTGCGGTCAGATGAACATCTTTTGATACCTTGTCCGCCCCCGGAAACTCATGGGTTGAAGGCAAATTACGGTCAGATAAGCATTCAGGGGCCCGCCTCAGGGCCCCTGGTGGGGTCGAGGGTGCGGAAACCCCTGAATCTCAGGGGTTTCAGGCATTTGATTACGGTCAGATGTACATATTTTTATACCTTGTTTGTGACACTGGCAGGACACTGATTGGCGTGAGGTCCAGTGGCCGGAGCCCCCAGAAGATCAAGGGTTTTAGGCACTAAATTGCGGTCAGATGAGTATCAAGGGGCCTGCCCAAGGGCCCTTGGTTGGGTCCCGGGGGCAGAGCCCCCGGAAGCTCAGGGGTTTTAGGCGTTTAATTACGGCCAGATGAGCATTTTTTGATACCTTATTTTGTTGTGACACTGGCAGTTAACTATTTATTCTTTTTTTTTTGGGGGGGGGAGCTGGAGGCTCCCGATCCCCGCCGTTCCGCGGGCCCTGACATGTAGGCATCTCAAGAAGCATATTTCTTGCCTGGCTGTTTATTTACAAACGCATAAAAAAAGTATAATTAACTAAAGAATGAGGAAAAATCTCGGAAAATTATGTCATTTCAGCATTATGTGTAAACCAACGTTATGGAATTAGAAATAAACCACGTTTAAATTTTATTTCCCCCGAGTCCCGTCTCCGATCAATACGCCAGTGCCCCGCCCCCCCCCCCCCGATCTACACTTTGTTGGAGGAAAAATCGCAACTGATCTCCCCTACCTTTCTACTTTGTCTTTTTTTCTTTCCCTTTCTCTCCTCTTTCCCTTCCCTTCCTTCTCTCTCTTTAAGGTTTGATGGGGGGGGGGGAGGGGGAGTCAAGGTCATTTCAGCCCCCACCTTTCTCCACACGGCGGGATTAACTGCAAATGATCTATTTCCACTTCTTTTCACCTTTTTTTTCGGTCCCTTTTAGCTCTCCTTTTTTCCTTTTCCTTCTTTCTCTCTTTTTTTATCGGGGCGGGGGGAGGCAAGGGCCCTTTGCCCCACCCCCACCCCGATCCACAACTTTTTGGCGGAAAAATTGCAACTGATACCCCCTTCTTTCCATTTCCTTCCTTCTCTCTTATTTTTTTTTATTGGGGGAGGGGGGAGGCGACAGCCTGGGAGGCGATGCTCTTTCGCCCCCCCCCCCCCCTCCCCGATCACTTCTTCCGCATATTGCTCCGATTGTCTCATTTTCGCTCGCGTGAACATTGCCAGCACAAACCACTGACCTCTATCTCCTGAACGGATCATCGCCCATTCCCATTCACTATACGTTACGTACTAAAAGGCTGTATTGTCTGACCGTTCATGAATATTCATGTTTTTGCTAAACTCGGCAAAATGTTTGCTTTTACTAAATGGAAAAATTACGGTGGGGGGTTGGATGAAATGAACATAATGAAATAGGCAGAAGTGATTTATGATAATTCATGCTTTTTATGTTTCGTGTGCTCGACCTATAATCTTCAAATCGCTTGGTAAACTGAGTCCAAAGTTAGACTTGTTTCACATGTGTATTATAGGCAGGGGCGTACGCAGGATTTTTTCAAGGGGGGGGGGGGGGGGGGGGGGGTTTAAAATATTTTGCTCCCGAAAATTTGAAAATCGCGCCGGCCGAAAAGTCGCTCAGTGGGGGGGGGGGGGGGGGGGGGGGGGGGGGGGGGGGTAAGCGGACATTTTTTTTTTTTTTTTTTTAAATTGAAAAAAAACAAACAAAAGCAAAACAAAAACAAAGGGGGGGGGGGGTTTAGGTTTTTTTAGGGGGGTTACACACATAAAAATACCAAAGGGGGGGTTTAAACCCCCAAACCCCCCCCCCCCCCCCCTGCGTACGCCCCTGATTATAGGCAATGACGAGCTTAATGCAACCTATTTTGAAAAATTACGGTGGGTGAACTTTCAAAAGTCAATGAGACATGAGGGCTCCAATGAAAGAGCTAGTGATAACGTACGTCGGGGTGGATGTGCTTTTCGTTTAAACAAAAAATGAATTTTTAACGATTTTTAAAAAAAAACGTCCATAGGCTAACATGTTAGGTTGCTGACTCTGACCATGCTCTGACGATAGGGGGCGTTGTGAAATGAGACTAAACGGAGCCATATGCCCCTTTTCTTTTCTTCTTCCTTTTCTTTCTTTCCCTTTCTCTCCTCTTTCCCTTCTTTTCCTTCTCTTTCTCTCTCTCTTTTTTTTTCCTCCTTTTTTTTCCCCTTCTTTTTTTTCCTTCTTTTTTTTCCCCTTCTTTTTTTTTCCTCCTTTTTTTTTCCTTTTTTTTTTCCTTTTTTTTTTTCCTTTTTTTTTCCCAGGGGGGGGGGGGCGCCCCCCACTGGATCCGCCACTGACTACTTCTACTACTACTACTATACTACTACTATTACTACTACTACTACTACTACTACTACTACTACTTCTAATACTACTATACTACTACTAAACTACTGTAAACTAATAAAGATAACCTCTCACCAATATATCTCTAAAACACCAATCATCCAAAAACCACTGCCAAACTCGTTTAAATCCTCTCTCCTAAATCTCCAACATAAAAGAAGTAAACCCCTAAATCAATACAACTCAACTGAACTGAACATTTTTAGACAAACTACACTGTTGGTCATAATGGTGGAATAATTATTTTTACCCCAATTTATTGAATGATTTTGACAATGATTTATTCCTAATAGATCTAGATAATAGTATACATTCTCAGATTGTATTGAATGACAATTGGGGAGTGTTTGTTTTGCGTGACTGCTAAAGCATGTGTGTGCTACCATGCTAATCAACTAGGGGACCTACGTCCTTAAGTCATAACTGACAGTAATGGGGATTAATACCTCATAAAAGGGCACTAATATAGCACATCGACACGGTTTTGATCCTGGGGGCTCACAGTAACGAGGCCATTGCTCAGCCAATGAATCATGACTATATACGCAGCGGGGGCTAGGGTAGGGGGGGGGGCAGTTTCCATAAATAAACAACAACAAATCCTGATAGGTTTTAGGCACAATTTAATCATGAAAGACTGAAAATAATTCATAAATAACACAGTTAAACCAATTATAAATAAGAGCGAGCTGTGGGGGAAATAAATGAAAAGGTTGCTCTACCCAGGACCAAAATCCAATTGAAACCAGTTGAAATCTCCAACTGGTTTCAATTGGTTTCAACTGGTTTCAATTGGTTTCAACTGCTTTCAACTGGTTTCAATTGGTTTCAATTGGTTTCAATTGGAATAGAAAATTTCCAGTTGAAACCAATTGCCGAACTGGAAAATATTGTTATGGGTACTCATTTCCAGTTCAAACCAATAAGAAGTGCAACTGGAACCAGTAAGATAATTTTTCCAGTTACTCAATTGGTTCCAGTTAGAAGTAATTTCCAGTTACCCAACTGGTTCCAGTTAGCATTCATTTCCAGTTAGAAGTCATTTCCAGTTACCCAACTGGTTCCAGTTAGAATTCATTTCCAGTTACCCAACTGGTTCCAGTTAAAATTCATTTCCAGTTACCCAACTGGTTCCAGTTAGAATTCATTTCCAGTTACCCAATTGGTTCCAGTTAGAATTCATTTCCAGTTACCCAACTGGTTCCAGTTAGCATTCATTTCCAGTTAGAAGTCATTTCCAGTTACCCAGCTGGTTCCAGTTAGAATTCATTTCCAGTTACCCAACTGGTTCCAGTTAGCATTCATTTCCAGTTAGAAGTCATTTCCAGTTACCCAACTGGTTCCAGTTAGAATTCATTTCCAGTTACCTAATTGGTTCCAGTTAGAAGTCATTTCCAGTTACCCAACTGGTTCCAATTGGAAAATATTTCCAGTTACCCAACTGGATCCAATTGAAACCAGTTAATTTGCATATTATCTGCTTGTGTGCAGATCAATGTTTTATGTAATTTATTTTGATTTACAATGTATTTATTAATTAATTTTCATATGCAAGTAATGCATTTGTTTTAGATAAATATAAAGATTAATTAGCAATGATGAGCATGTTCATAAGTAACATATTTTCTTAATTACACAGATTAAAAGTTGATTAGTAAAACACTAACCATGTACAAAATACATCAAATACAAACATATATAACCAATGCCTCTCTTGTTAAATATATTATATGATCTGCATATTATGATGCCCTTTACATTGTACTTAATGTAGACACATATAACAATGCTTCTGTGTTGACATGAGCGATAATTAGTGCAAAAGCCAATTAACTTATAACTAATTAAGTTTATGCCAACTGTAAGTTTCAATTGGATCCAATTGAAACCAATTAGGCAACTGGAACCAATTAGGCAACTGGAACCAGTTGGCAATTGGTTTCAACTGGTTTCAATTGGAACCAGTTGTTCCATTTTCCCTATTGAAACCAGTTGGCAACTGGTTTCAATTGGTTTTGCTCCAATTGGTTTCAACTGGATTTTGGTCCTGGGATATAGGGGCGTATGTTATGGAGAAAAGAAAAGTGGTACTTTTCAGATAGAAAAAGAACACAATTACGATTAGGAAAGAAAAGGAGACAGCAAGAAATTGTGTAAATGACGAAAGGTCCACGGGAGTGGTTATTAGAAGCTTTAACTACGTGTACATAAAACTCACATTCTCTCCAATTAGGTTGTCTTGGGAATCACTTCTATCTCTATGAATCGGGTGCAGAGGGGGGAGCCTTTGCCGGGATGCTTAAAAAGGATAAATCCTCCACTGAATAGGGATTCTTGGCTTTCTTGCCTTACATTGTTACCTTTCTTTGCTCCAGTGATCTCGAGGCAGCAGACAGCAAGGACTTGTGTGAATAATAAAAGTCCACGGGAGCTAGTGGTTGTTATAAGCTTTAACTACATACAAATCACAATCTCTCCAATTTTATACAACAAAAGGTTGTCTTGGGAACCACTTCTATCTTTATGGATGGGTGCAGGGGGAGGCCTTTACTGGGATTCTTTAAAAGGATAAATACTTCACTGAATAGGGATTCTTGCTATACGTTGTTACATTTCTTCGATCTTGTGCATCTCGAGGCAGCAGACGTACAGCAAGAAATTTTGTAAATAATAAAATGTCCACGGGAGTGTTTGATAGAAGCTTAAACTACATAAAACTCACATTTTCTCCAATGTTATGTAGGTTGCTATCATGTGAACCACTTATATCTTTGCGGACGGGGTGCAGGGGTCCCTTTGCCCTCCACGAGCGACAGAAATTGTAATTTCCTCCTTGAAAATATTTAGTTAGATGTTGACAATGAATGTTATCATCTGTAGTGGTGTCATGATATTTAGTGTTTATGATTTGGGAGACTTTGTTCGATTAAAAATGTACATTAATATATTTATACGTCTTACATTTTATGATTATCCATGTGCTTATGTATTTTTTGGTGAGAATTTACTATTTTATAACAACACATAATAAAGTGACAAGAAACAGCCATTTGTATTTTATGATATTCTCGTTCGTGATATCTCATTTGGTTTAGATCTATATTTATAGATTTCATTTTTTGTTCTATTAAAGAAAAGCGTCTGTTGAGTTGGTTACATCTAGTCTGTTAAATTTTCGACTAGATGAGCAATGTGTAATTAGTCCGTAAGTTATCAATATTTGTTCTTAGTGGGGGGGGGGGTGCTATCAAATGTATGTATGTAGTGGGGTAGCCTGTAGACCTTGTAGATTCTGTCGGTGTCTATAGAGCTAGGCTCTCTGTTGCAAGGTGCCCAAATGAATGAAATATTTGATGTATGAGAGAGAGAGAGAGAGAGAGAGAGAGAGATTAAGATTTAAGCAGCACACCAAGACTAAAGAATAATACTAAATATGAGTTTTTTTATTTCAACACAATCATACCCTAACTACCAAAATAGTGATTTAAACGGTTATTAAATGATATCTAAACTACAAAAATATTTAGTTCTGACTAAAAACTTTTGCACAGTTTCATAAGCTTGTAGGTAACTAAAGATAATAATAACAATAAACAGGAGTTGTGATTTTGTATAGTTTTTTACAACTTTAATTTCAGCTAGAGGGATAATATAACAAAAAGAGATCAAGATATGTGGTTTAAAACAATGGAATCACGTCACAAGCATTAGATGCTTCAATATATATTGATTCGTTTCTCAAAACTATTACATAATTGCAGCAGCATTAAATGCTGGAAAAATCTTTGTTGGCGAGAAACAAAATAAAAACAAAACAACACATAACCCTTGGTTTAATTGTGAGGATGAATTGCTAAATAACAGTACACGCGAGAGTAAACATTTTGAGAGCTATGCAAAATGAATGATGGTGACATGGATATCTGTGCAGTGTGAGTTTTCAACCCAAACCGGTTAAAATAGCATTAGGTAACATATTTTTGGCAGTTAACATTGTCACTGTGCACTGTAAATCTAAGGCAGTATTTACAACTTACCAGTAAGTAATTTATCAAAAATATCAACAACTGCATTCTTTTCCGAAATCTAATGTTCACCTAGATTTTTTTTTTTTTTTAAATTTAGAATATCCTTCAGTAATGGCAATAATGCCCCCCCCCCCCTCCCTACAAAAAATGATTGTTTTACTACATTCTCACATGAGAGAACATTCTGGAAGACATGGTATTGTCTTTGTTTGGATTTTGGTATGGATTTTGCTTCAAGCCTACAACACTGGTTTCTGATTTCCCATAGCTATTGGAGACACCCTATATAATATTACTCACAATATATACCGGTAGATCATGAAGAATTTATTACATGTTAAACTATAAATTTCAGTATTAATGGCAGCACCCATATAGAACAGAATGTGCTTCATTTTAACTTCCTAACAAGCAAGAATCAGCTAGAGTTGACAGTGTGGCAATTGTCTGGTGTTTTGATAAAGTTTTAGTATATACTCGTCATAATTAAGGAACATATTGAAGCTAACATCTTAAGTATTCAACAAAGGCCCTAATTCAACCAGTCCACTTTTCATTCTTGAGTTACAAAAATGGCACACAAAACATAAAATATATAAAGGGTATGAACAATTTAGTTCAACCGTACAAAGTCGGCAATAGTTCAGCAATTACTAAACAAAACCAAATGAAAATGTCTGTTTGAAGCCAGAAGGGCATTAGCTCGGTGTTTAAGTATATGAGCTAACCATTCTAGCTTGAAACAGGGTTTCTTACAATTACACTTGTAGATGATTTTGACATTTTTTCCCCAAGTGTATTCATGAAGAAGAGAAACTAGACCAACCACCATCCTGGCTGGATAATACGATTATTTAAGCAAAGTACAAATATGGGGCAATGCAAAAGCGGCAAAATTTCAGTTTCCCACACACTAGAAAGTTTAGACTGTATTTTCAAGCAGTTGATAATATCTATTTACAATATACCAGTATGTAATCATTTTTTTTTTTAATGAAAAAGGTTTTAAAAAAAATTCATTTAAAATGGCTAAGTACTCATAAATAGAAGAATCCAAAGTTAATGAATATAATTATTATCATGGCCTCTCAACACATATAGACAATATAAAGCAAACAGAATTGCACCATAATCATTTTTTGACATAATAGTTACATGAAATTACCTGCGGCCCCGACATGAATGTTTAAAAATTCTTAAGAGCATTCAAACAAATTTATGAATCCAGTTACACACAAAAACAAAAAAATCATAATTTTGTTATTGATTAGAATTATGAATTTTGTATAATACACATATTACATTGATCCATGCTCAATTTAACTTCGGCTTTTAGTATTCAATGAATAAATTCGCAGTGCTTGGCTATTTGAATAAATTGCCCACAGACCCTGCATTTCGTTGGGGGGGAGGGGCTAAACTAGAGTCTTTGTTAAACACAATTTCCAAATGAATAAGACCTGTTTTCACATTGCAAATACATGACATGTTAGAATTTCTTATGAAAAGTGAATAATTAAGACATACACAAATTTAAAAATAGAAAATTTCACTATAGTTGAGCTCATGTAGTACGTTGCTTATGCTTTGACTGGACAATGGTCTGTAACATCTTCTCCATGTTTCCAAATGGAAACTCTACCAAGACACACATGGCCAAAGCACAGGAATGGGCCAGGAGCACAAAGGCCGCAAACAGGTGACTCTGTGATGGTCAATAACAAAGAAGATATTATTATGTAGAGGTATCATGGTGTAGTGGATACATCACCAGACTGTGGATCACATGGTTCACGATTCCATTCCCGTCGTGGGAATAGAGTACCGAAGCTGTGACGTCATAAAATCTATTTTTTAGAATTTCTCAATTTTTTCTTCATTTTCCGAAAGAGCATCAGAAATAATATGTCCAAATGTCGAAAACCAATTTAATATGTTAAGTATTGGCTGAGATATGACCATCTGAATAAATATATGTCGTATAGGAACTCAGTGTAATATGCTCTGGCTCCTAATGGTTTTCGACATTTGGACATTATTTTTGATGCTCTTTCGGAAAATGAAGAAAAAATTGAGAAATTCCAAAAATAGATTTTTGATGACGTCACACTTCAGCACTCTATAATCTTTTTTGGCAAGACATTAATCTACATTTGCCACTCTCCACCCAGGTGTTAAATGGGTCCCTGGTAGGATGTGAATGGTAATACTGTTGGCTTGGCCTGGCTGGAATACTCCCCCGAGAGCGACCATGTGCACTATCGTGTGCGATTTAGCAATTAAATCCAATAACGAGGGTAATAATATTTACAATGTAAAGCTCTTAGAAAGGTAGTGTTAAGCGCCATAAAAATGTTACTATATCCTTATTACTATCAGGCTTGCTTTACCTTTTGATCTGTGGCTCAACAAATCTGGGACAAAGCCGTACATTTCAAAGTGATTGTACTTGAGTGGACTGCTTGAAATACATCTGGGCCTCACTACATAAAACTGGCTGTTGAGTGATGTTGCTATGGTAGTTAATATTGATGGCAAATTTACCATCAGTCGTAAGTTTTATGCAACGGGGCCCAGAGCATCGTTTCATGAAACTGTCATATATAATATGAAAATTAAACGAGAACTTACCGTTTGAAGTTTAATTAGTATTTTATTAGTAATAGGAGGATGATATTACGTGTATGAGAGAGCCTGTTACTGCGCATGCGTCAATCTTAGTAGCATAGAAGGCGACTGTGGTTAGAAAATTTTTGAGAACTAACTTATGGTTTGAAGCACATGGGAGGGTGAGGAGGGACGTAATATCATCCTCCTATTACTAATAAAATACTAATTAAACTTCAAACGGTAAGTTCTCGTTTAATTTTCATATTTTACTACGTAATATCGTATGAGATAACGTGTATGAGATTTTGAAGCACCACAATCGTCTTCTAGGAATGCAGCAGAGCTGCCCGTAATAAATTAGAGACACCCAACTGGGTTAGACATAAACATAGAAATGCTCCACAAAAAGGAGACAGTTATAGCAATAAAGCATACCATATATATTATGAAGCAGCAGAACAAACTTGTCCTGTTACTGGCTTAGGACGGCCTGAGAAAAGGTCCTTCCACCATCCATCGGTTTGTTGTAGAATTTACTGAATGTCTTTTCATTCGACCAGCCCGCCTGATTTAGAATAGCTGCTACTGGTAAGTCACTGTTCTTTGCCGCTGATGTTGATGCAGCTCGAGTAGAGTGGGCTTTGTACTTGGCTGTGTCTATGCCCGCTGAACTCATAATATATTTCAACCAACAGGATATTGTCCGAGAAGAAACCCATTTGTGTGGTTTCTTATAACTGATGAACAACCTCCGTTCAGCTTCTCTGATCGACGTTGTCCTCTTTATATAGTACTTTAAGTATCTTACAACACATAGCCTCCTATCTGGAGGGTAAGCTTCAAGGGTTACAGATGTATCTAAATTCCCTGGTTTAGACTGTTTTAACAGTTCTTCAAAATGAAAGGTGACTGCATTGTTGGATAAACTCATTTTGTCTAGATGCATGAAGAAGTGGAGTGTTGAGACACGTTGTCGTTGTGCAGATGTCAGCGCGATAATCATACATAGTTTCAGCGTTAACATTTTAAGAGTCAAGGAGCTCGCTGGTGAAAGAGAGCGTAAATAATTGAAGACTGTGCTGACATCCCATATTTCTTTATATCTTGCTGTGGGAGGGCGAAGTTGAAAAACGCCTCTCATGAAACGCTTGATGAGCGGATGAGTCCCCACTGAATGTGGGGTGTCCAGCAAAACCAAAAAGGAAGATAAAGCACTCAGTGCACAATTCAAAACATTATAACCAGCATTATCATTGTAGTATAGCTTGCTTAAGAAGTCTAATACAGCAGTCACATCTGCATTCAAGTGATCCAAGCCAAATGTAACACAGAAACTTTTCCACTTTTTCATGTACGTCGCATATTGTTTCTTTGTTGACTTGCGCCATGAAGAAGTTATTATCTTTATCGTCCCAAGATGGAGACCTCTGTCCTCTAGGGGTTTGGTGATAACCTGCAGCAGATAAGATCAAGGCAAGAATGCAAAGGATGAGGTTGATTTGTGATAGGTTGTGTAAGGAGTGACTTACTTCTTGACAAAAACAAGGGTTTCCCAACAAACATTTTCTTGAGAAGGGGAAACCATGCTTGAGTGGGCCAATTTGGGACCACTAATATGCCTGTTGCTTTGTCCTCGTTAATTTTTTGGAGGCATTTTGTGACGAGGCAAAATGGTGGGAAGGCATAGAAATCTAACCCTTTCCAATTAAGGGTGAATGCATCTACTGCTACAGCTGCTGGGTCAGGCAACCATGAAACATAGTCCTCTAATTGTTTGTTGAGCCTAGAAGCAAACAGATCAATTTTGGAATGACCAAAAAATTGCACAATTTGTTGGAATGCATCCATATTCAGCATCCATTCTGTTCTGTCATTAAAAGACCGTGACATTTTGTCTGCCTGGATGTTTAATTTCCCAGGGAGGTAGGCTGCCGTGACCCAAACATTTCTTTCTTTGCACCACATCCACAAGTCTTTTGCGGCCCTATTACAATCATTTGACCTAGTGCCGCCCGTGGAATTGATATAAGAGACTGCTGTGACATTATCTACATGCACTAAGATACCATACCATGCATACCATGTAAATCTGAGCACAATGATTGAAGACCCAGTAGGGCTGCTCGAGTCTCAAGATAGTTTATTCGATTATCCTGAGCATATAAGAGCTCGATACTGTTCCACCTGCCACCAGTGTTAGTTGTAAGATCTGTTGCCCCCCAACCGATACCACTAGCATCTGTGCAAATTTCGTGTTGTGGTGTCGACTGTCTCAAAGGTGCGAATGTCATTTGCACATTGTCTATCCACCACCACAGTTCACATTTGGCTTCTGGCGATAAAGTCATCTTTCTATATATCAAAGTGACCCCTATTCTTTTTGAGTGAAACAATCTTGTCTTTCTCTAAGGCCCTGTAATATAAGGGACCATATCTCGTGGCAGGTAGAGCAGCAACGATTTTTCCCAATAACCTTGGCTACATATGCCTTATAGAAGGGTTTTGAGTCTGTAGCAACTCAAAACACAGGTTCTTAATGTTTAGGGCCTTTTCCTCTGGCAAGGTCATTATCATTTTCTCAGTATTAAGAACGAAACCTAAAAAGGTTATTTCTTTAACCAGTGTAAGTACAGACTTCTCTGGATGGATTAAGAAACCAAGTTTTGAGAAACTTTCTACAACAGCCTCAACTGCCTTCTCAGAATCATGCTTAGATCCTGCAATAATGAGGAGATCGTCTAGGTAGCTCACTAACCATGTGTCCTTGTTCTCTCAATCCCGCTAACAAAGGTTTGAGTAGCTTAGTGAACAATCTAGGGGCCGAGCACAGCCCATTGGGCAAAGCTTTGAATTGCCAATGTTGGCCTTGCCAGAGGAATTTCAAGTACTTTCTGTGGCCTTTATAAATAGGAACTGAGTAATAAGCATCTTGGAGGTCGACTGAAGCAAGGAAAGAATTTTGTGTGATAAGTTGCCTTGCTGTGTGAACATTTTCCATTTTAAAATGCTGATATGGTAGGTAGTTGTTCAGATCTGATAGATCTAGAATAAGACGAAGACCACCATTCTTTTTCGGTCTAGAGAAGATATTTGACACAAACTCCATTTCTTCACTTTGACAGGGTTCAATAACATTTTTCCCACAAAGCTTTTGTATTTCATTTGACAGAGCTACTTCTTCCTCTTCACTACACTTGAAGGTGAAAGGGGGATACTTTCGTAATGGTGGTAACTTCACACTATCAAAGTCAATTTTATATCCTTGCACAGCATTTAGAATGGAACAATCTGAGGTGATTTTACACCAATTTTCATGAAATTGCTTCAGTCGGCCTCCAACAGTGGGCTTAGAACTAGGGCAAGTAAATGAATAATTTCTCACCTCATCAGGAGTTACTTTGTCCTGTGAGCTTGTTTGTATTGTGCACGTGGCAGGTTGGCAGGTTGTTTCTGCTGCCTCTGTTGATTGTTGAAAGGCGGAGCCTGTCGATTCTGCCACCGGGGTCGCTGGCCTAAAAAAGGCATACCAGCATCATTTGATGGTGGCCGTGTTGCAGTAGCTGGTGCAGCACTTCTTTTCTACCCAGCTTTGGAGAATCGTGTGCTTGTTCCAGGGGCAGAGGAATTGAACTTGTGTGTGCTCTGTCCTGAAACCCGATTATAGGGGTGATACTGATTGCTATGCTGTTGGTTGGATTTCCAAGGGCCTTTTATCACCCCTGCAGTGGCTTTCTGCTCCTCATTGAGCTCTTTTACTTGTTTGCTCAAGTTTCCAAACAGCAAGTCAGTGACTGGCGTGGTAGGCTTACAAAGATGCCGATAACGAGAGTTCAGGTCAGGTCTTATGAACTCCTTCCTCAGAGAGTTTATCTCAAAATTGGCATAATATTGCACAAGAGTGCTAAGGCATCCTGCTGACCTTCAGTAATTTCCGCTGAGGAAAGCGTGTGTACATTTAGCCCACGCGTTAGAGATTTTTGCACTTTTTGCAGTCTGAGATCTTTGGTCTTGGTGTGAGTTGGCAGATTATCCCAGATCGCTGGGTTGACTTTTGGTGCATCAAGAAATCTGCAATTACTAGGCAGAGGGTATCTCGCAGCTGTGTCTTCAAGTACTTTCTGTTCTAGCTGGTGGCTAAGAAGGTATGTTGTCGACTCTGCTATTCCATCGTCGACAGGTTCACGGATATCGGTAGAGAGGGCAAACTTTGCTGCGATGGGAGGTACAGACATTTCATCGTGGAAATCACTGTCTGGTAAAACTTCTCTACCATCAATCTGAACCGACTCTAATTCTTCTAGGTCTGAATCACAATAATCATAGGTCCCGGTGGGATCCACAGATGTGATATCAACACGTGGTTGAGATGTAGGTGTTCCTCGCCCGTGGCGATCACCAGCTGTCACGTCAGTTTCAGTTTGACGACAATTTTCCGCCCGTGGTGGAAGAGCTTCTAAGACTTTGGACATCATGTCCTCAATTTTAGTCATGCGAGCAAGAACATCAGGATTAGATTTGGTTGTACTTGTCGTTTTCTGTTTTACAGATTTGCTAACGGTGTTAGACTTTGCAGGTTTATCACTCCGCTCGCGCTCCCCCGTAGAGGTAGCGGACTGAGTTGGCTTGCCCCCGCCCGTGGTGGCCTGGGAAAGGGTTGCTGAAGCGGCGGCACCACCTGTAGTGGCTTTCCCACCGGACACTTTCGACGCCGATTTTTCCATGGAAAAAAGCTTTCTGTTCACCGATCGAGTGTTTAACAGAAGCTATAAGGTGTATTTCGTCAAACTATGGTAAAAAAACGCTACTATCAAGATGAAGTCCGAAGATGTATTAGGATAAAAATAAGCCGAAAACGGGGCTCAGTACGACGCCATGCAAGCTGTAACGTAATTGACGCATGCGCAGTAACGGGCTCTCTCATACGATATTACGTAGTAAAATAGTACACGTTCACCAACATCCCATTGAAATACGTGTAAAATTCAATTCACGCATTTCAATGCGTTGTCGGTGAAATTATACTTGGTTTCGTGAAACGCTGCCCTGAAACGTACGTATCCTCATCTTTCTTTACATTTCATAATGGGCCAGGATCTTGTATGCCATGGAAACAGCAAAGACCAATATCACAAAGACTTTCAAGAAATCAACTCAAGCTAGGCAATTTCATTACCCTATTCTAAATAGAAATCCTGGGGGGGGGGGGGTTCATAAAGCTGTTCGTAAAGTTTGTATATGAAGTGCCAGATAGCATGCCCAAAGTTTTTTCTGATATTTTCAATAACCTCAATTAAATTATGGCAAAAAATATACTTTACATTAAAAATGTTTGTTATCATAAGAATGTTAATCTACATTTGCACAGTTCAACTTTAGTTGATGTATTTAATAATGATTGAGCATCCCATCTGACTTTTCATATACAAGTCGTTCGTAAAGTCATGCGTAACTTTACGAACAGATTTATGAAACACCCCCCTTGTACAGATTACTTAATATGTCATTGTCATGTCTGTACATTTCAAACGGTGCTGCACAAGGCTACTGAAATAGGGTTAGTTTGGTGTTGCAAAGTCTTTGCAATTGCATTAAAGCCTACTATTATTACGAGACCAACCAGTCCAAATGATTCACCCCTTGCTAAAAATCATTTTATTGTATTTTGAGTTTTTGTTAAATTGTGCATAAATAAATAATAATAATAATAATGGGTTCTTGTATAGCACACATGTCAGTCAAATTTGACCCTCCTGGCGCTCTCGATTATTACCCTGGCTTTAGCACGGCTGCCATACGGCGCTCTAGCATTTCAAGGAATAAATTCCTACCAGGTACCCATTTACTTCACCTGGGTGGAGTGTGGCAAATGTAGATCAATGTCTTGCCAAAGGACATTAGTGCGGCGGCGGGACTCGAACCGCAGACCTTGTGATTGACAGTCCGGCAACGTATCCACTCGACCACAACACCTCTAAAGGGACTGTAAATGTCATAAAAACAAACACATGATTTTTATTCTAGCAAACACTGGAACGATTTCCCCCCCCCCCCCCCCCCCTCCTCAGAAGCCTAATTTTTACCAAAAAATAATAAATGGATAATTCAAAAGAAGCCCAGTTATTTCTTTTTGAGTCTAGCTAGTAACCTGCTCATGCAGCTGTAATCTGAGGTCTGTGAATTTGAGGATGGTATTTAAAAAAATCTTGAGTTTGCTAAGAGTAGAGACTTACCAATGTTATAATTGACCAATGAATAGGAACAGCTAAGCTGAAGCCATACAGGCTCTGTATGACGGGGTGTATAAGGTAGGTTGAATACGTCAATCGACTGAGGGGCACCCAGAAGTTCCAGGACAAAATGTCATTGACCACTCCTGGAAAGAGTTAAAAGCAATGGCATGAAATGATATCATTAAACACACACAGGAGATGTCTCTCTCAACTTTACATTAAAGGTAAAGACCAGTCTTGGAAACGCCCCCCCCCCCCCCCCCTCTCAAAAAATGAAATGGAAGCTCTTATTACGAATCATGTGAAAGAATATGTTTTGACTAATACATGATGATACAAATGTTGCAGAGAAGCCGCCTACTAATTGATATATTTGGTAAATTAGTATATCTATTTGGACCTGATAGATATCGTGCACGTGTCGCGTATAGTCCCATACTACATCTTTCTGTGTACAGTGCTTGTAAGTTGTAACTTTATCAAGGCTGGGCCAAATTTCTTATTATTTTGATGATTCCAGAACCTTGCAGTACACACCAATACTTATATGCAAGATGATCAACCTAGCTTTTCTGATCGATTCCACGTTTCTTTCACAATGCAATCGCATGACCAGAACTGATTTTTATCTTTAACATAGCCAGCTTTTCACAGGTATTAACTAATGACCTGTCCTAATATTGATTTGTTATGACAATTCAAGCTGTTTTACTAACATAAGATATAACATCAGTTTCAGAATAACAACCCTGAAAAATTAGAAACTGATGCTAAAGTCATTGTTTGCTGATCACCAGAAGCAGGGGTAGATCCCACAATTGTCCAAAAGATCACGCAAAATTCTTCATCTTTACAGTTCCTAAGAACATTATATTATACATGGAAGGGGAGTCCTTATATTTCTTCCCAAGGAATTATTTTCAATGGATATTACACCAACCCTCCTACAGCTCCAAATGGTGAGGCCATGGCCATTCTTCTCCGCCCACCCCCTTGGTCAGCCAATCAGAAGGGATAAAACTCCGTCCTTTCACAAAGAACGTCTCTCCAAGAAACGGTGCAGGAAAAATGTCTTTTCCATCTGTTGCAGTAAAGTTGTGGAAACATCTACCTACTATTGTGATGACTGCTTCTTCCATCGACCAATTCAAGAAACTTCTAAAGTCCCATTTATTTTGTTACAGAGGAAAATGGATTGTATTGACTCACCCTGTCTTTTTCAGGTGATATGTTATTGTTTATTAAAAGTGACCCCAAATATGTGGAACAATGTGTGCAACGCTGTGTAACTGCAAGGAAACAGTGCTATATCAAATAACTTTAGATATTTATGCACCACTCAAAGATTCTTAGTGGTAATGGCACCAGGACACTACTGCAGATTTCTAGCTCTTCCACCTACCTCCGTATCCATAATGGCAGGCGAATATGACCCAGGAAAGAGCCAGGGCCCAGGTGAAGCGGCTAAATGTAAGGTACATGATATCAGCAGCATGAGTCGGTATGGATACACCCCTGCTCGCATCATAGAGACCATAGACCACCACCATGCCCAAGGCGCTAGCAATGGCCCAGCCACCTGCTACAAATACCTAGGTATGAAATTACATAATTATATCAACATAAATGTATATGCATGATCACATATATTATTTTATATCTATCATGGTGATTTTGGATGAATCGGTCTACAATAATATAAAAATGAACTGTTTGTCTGCTGCCTGTGTCACAGTCGAGAATCTCCAGATAAAAACACATATATACAAACAACAAGACTTTTGAATGGCAAATGAAACATCTGGGTTTTTCAAACACCAAATTGTTAATTCATTTCGTCTCTCTCTGTATCCTCTGTTTGTTTTTTTGAAATACAATGAATAAAAAAAATATTAAAAAAGAAAGTCTAAAGTGAGTACATGTACATCTGAATATGCACAACTTTATGCGTAGCCAAACATCTGATACAGTCGAAGATTCTTATCTGTGACACTGGCTCATCTGGAAAAACTTTACTACCAGGGGGTAAACTTAATTAATTTAAAATGCATTTAAAAGTGATTGAAATGTAAATAGTGTCTTGAATGGTATTGTTATTGTAAATTTTGTAATTGTAATTTTTTAGAGTACATTTTGCACACATGGAAATCACTTAAATTAAAGGCTAAATTTGTCTTTCATCACACTAAATTAACAGATTTTGTTGGAACAAGAATATGCTCCTTCAAACACATTTTAGAATATTTTGTTGACAGATTTATTCCAATTCAACCAAATACAGTAAAAGACTTAAAGTTTTTAATAGAACCATAACCACTCTGAGCTAATCGCCTTTCGCTCTTGGCCCCCCCCCCCCCCCCCCCCCCCCCCACTCAGTGTTATTTAGGGTACGCATATGCGTGTTCCCTCCTTTTGAAAACACCCCCTAAGTCCGGTGTGTAAAGTCAATTTTGTGTATGTATGAGCCGGACTTTGGAGCGTGAAAAGTACTCCTTTACCGGACATTTTGGTAACACGCATGCGGTCATTCCCATACCCCGGAGTGGGGGGGGGGGGGGGGGGGGGTGAGGCGGGCTTTTGCTCTTGCTCTCTTGCACTTAAACAAGAGAATTAGTCTCATATAATCTGGGTGTACTTACTGGCGACAGTTTAATCTTCTTGTTTCCAATATCATAAATGACGTAGCCAAGGGCCATGCCCACAAGGTATGGTGGGATACGACAATATGGTTTGTTGTAGACAGGACCAGGAGCAGTGACCGCCATACCTCCCGTTCTGATTTTGAATACACAAGGACACAATAAGATTACAGAACGCAATTTAATATGGTGAAAAAAGGGCAGCATGAATATTATATATGTAGAACTCTAGACCCCAGCAAATAAATAAATTCATATTTTCACCTAAGGTAAATGGTAGTAAAAATTCATTTGAAGGGCAATCCAACCCTTACAATAAGTTCATGTATATGAAAATGGAAAAACAAGAAAAACATAGTGGTGGAAGTTTGAAATAATTCAGACTAATAATATTGGAGTTATGAATGTTTAAAATATGAGATCATTAAGTCTATGCAAATGGATTGTGACAAAGTCATGGCCATTGCAGCTCTCCTGTTTGACATATACAAAAATATCATACATTTATATTTCTGATAAGTGTCTTCTCCCTTCGTACACTACTCAAAATATGTTATGGATAAAGCATATCATTACTCATCTAAACAGGAACAGCCCTCCTGAGTTATAAGTTTTGAAAAATTGGCATTTTAGTCATTGTGTGTGTTAAAACAAATGGGAAAGTTGTCCCATACCTTCATCACTGTGACATTATCGATTAGGCCCAATTTGAAGTGCCCATACATATAGTGATTACAATTTCTATTTGACAGATAAGTTGTCTGTTCAGGTTGGATTTTCCTCTAACATTTTACATGGTCCATTTTCAATGCTCTACCCAAAACATCCCTGGAGGGTTGAATCAATAAGCAAATGATTTAATGTACATTGTATGTAATATCACTGATGAATAAGGTTTATTTTCATTATTATTTCTTAAATTTACATTTTTTTTACAAAGGGAGCCCAAACTTCATGTATATTTCAAAAATTTCAGTAATGCGATGTTTGATCCATTAAAAATCAAGTTACATACCAAGGAAAGCAATTTATTTTAGTAGTTAATTTATCGGCAAAGAGAATTCCAGAAATATTGTGACTTCATAATTCATACAACAGTATTTTTCTTTTACTGCTACATTGTTAAAATAAAATGCTTCTGAAAACAATATAGATGAGAAGCAATAGCCAATTTTGAGGTTTAAAAAAAAAAGGATTTTGAATATCTCAATGTGTTTTTTCTTTTTTCTTTTTAAAATTCCTGGCATCGAATGCAATACGGTAGTCATGAAACAGAAATGGATATAATATGTCTGCAGAAGTTTATGCCCTTTCTACTCACACATCAATCAGGGGGGGTGTTTCACAAAGATCCCAAGTCAAACTTAAATCTAAGTTGGACTTAAACATTATTGAGAGCCATTAATTTGTAGCCTTAAAATAAAATATATTCAAAAGCAAAAATTCCAAGTATTTTAGACTTTTCATGAACTCCACATCAAGAACATGAAATCTCCTTGATAATAGAAAATATGAATGATTTAAATCAACATTTTATGTGTTTTAAAATAACTTTTAAAAAATATTTCAATGATGCTAACGGCTCTGCATAATTGTTAAGTACAACTTATAGATAAGTTAAATTTAGGATCTTTTTGTGAAACAACCCCCTGGCATAATTTTAAGGTCTCTGAAAATGTGTCTCACCCTTGGGTTAGAAATGCAGCCGTGAAGTCCGGATTCTGATAACAAAGCACTGCAGTTGTGATGAAACTGGCCACACAGGTGGCGATTAAGACTACGATTCCTTTAAGACCGTACCTATATGAAACAAAGAAAATACCCTCCACATTTTATTTGTATGAATAATGGATTTCGTAAGATCTCACGTTAATATATATATGAAGGATTTTCCAGCAAGTTCCTCGTTCAAGTGCAAAAGCTATAACGTTAACCTGCAATATTTGGATGAACAATATTGTCATTATCCTATGACCCATTTAAAATGCCTTTTCTCCATGGAATTATAATCTATGACTTATGACATTCTATTCTTAATTTTTTTTTAAATTAATAATGGTTTATATACCCTGATAATTATTTATTTTTTACTGTTGTGTTTGTATAATTTTACCATTTGTAATAGTATACAAATAATGAATGGTTATGAGTTCAATAGTGCGAATATTTTCATGAGTTGAAAGATTAACATTCTATTCAACGAGGCGTCAGCCGAGTTGAATAGAATTAACGTTAATCTTTCAACGAATGAAAATATTTGCACCATTGAACGAATGAAAAACATTCATTATTTGTTTTATACAACATATCGAAGAAGATCTAATAGAACGTTAATCAACAAATTATGCTTTACTCCTCATATTAAAGATAGATTAAAGTTCGAGTCGAGCCTTCTCGATTACATTCAGATTGCCCTCGCGTCAGATACACGCAGGGATACGCGCGCGCACGGCAGAGAGGTACGCAGTCTGCATATAACCAAAAATGCACGGCGCATATAACCAAAAATGCACGACCGTGCAATATAACATCTATTGAATATCATGTGACCAACAATCCTCCAATCAAATGACAAGGATCCACGTAGGTGTTGTATAATATATTCTATGTAATTTTGAATGCGTCTGTAATTTGTGAACAATTCATCCACTGGCTGCTATACACAATCTCTATCAAACCAAAAGTAAATAAATACATTTTTGAAAGAAACACCGATTAAAATGAATGCGTATTTAAACACCTCAACTTGACCAACATTTTTGTAATGAGAAATATGTATCGTTAATGTTTGACCAGTTCTTAAATCCTCATTTGCATCTAAGATAAACATATATATATATCGTCACCTGGTTGGCAGAAGGGCGTTAGCTCAAATTTCAGGTCAATAATGAAACTTTAAAGATGAAGTTGAGTTCTGGTCATGCGATTGCATTGTGAAAGAAATGGTGTGGAATCGACCAGAAAAGGTTGATCATCTAGCATATAAGAATTTATGTGTATTGCAAGGTTCTGGAATCATCAAAATGATAAGACATTTGGCCAAGTCTTGGTAAAGTTACAAACACTATACACAGAAAGATGCTGTATATGGGACTACACAAACACGTGGCGTAAAAATCCTACCCAGATTTTTACGATGTTACATGACATATTTAGAATATGAAGGCATTTGAAGAGCCATGCTTTTCAGGGAACATGTCTTAATTATCTGTTGTTCTTCCACACTAGCATAATATAAGAATGAAAACGCTCACAAATTATTTTTCACCTCTTCCCAGAACTCAACCTTCTCGAGCAGAAGGGCTTTAGCACTAAATCGCCTCAAACTTTTATAAAACTGACTTATTTCCGAGAAAAAAATTGTCGCCATGTTCTACTACAACATTTCTATTAGTCTTTTATGTTTTAAACCTATTTTCGGGACGGAAAGCAGTTTTAATATAAAACAAATCTTTAAAATCTTTAAATGCGAATAATTTGAAAAGTAGTTTTCGAGTCGCTCGCTCGCTAACGCCCTTCTGCCACCTGGCTGACGATATACAGTGAAACCTGCATATACAGACCACTCATAGGAGACCAAAAAAAGTCTTTATAGGCAGTTGATCTCTTTATATATATACAGGTTCCTTTAGTACTGGTTTAAATATGACAAATGACAAAAGGCACAGGAAAAGGAAAATGTGTTCTTTATAGACATGTGGTTGCTAATGCAGGATTGACCGATTGTTACAAAGATAAATACAGTTCATGTCGGAAACAGAAAAAACTGTAATTTCTTTTATTTAAAAAAAAATATATAAATACCACTTTAAATCAATATTTCAGTCAAAGTGTTACAGCTAGGTCACATACTAGAATCATGGAAAAATCTGCAATCAGTTACAGGACATACGATGTATTTATTGTTGTATAGAAGCCCCTTGTGTCTTACACAATTGTCCAATAGGGTTAATAGTAAGTAGGATGAAGAATCCCCAAAACGTGTTTTGCTCTTGATGTAAGGGGTTCCATGTTGCTATACGATTGTCAAACCAAGAGCTTCAAATTTTGCCTTTAAAGGTAAAGACCAGTATTGGAAACGCCCCAATTTCAAAAAAGGAAATGGAATTACCAATCATGTGAAAGAATATGTTTTGACTAATACATGATGATAACAAATTTGCCGGGAAACCGCCTACTAATTCATATATTTGGTAAATTTGTTTCTCTCATGGACTGTGAGAGATATAGGGTAGTCCCATATACATTTTTCTGTGTATAGTGCTTGTAACTTTACGAAGAATGGGCCAAATTTCTTATCATTTTGATGATTCCAGAACCTTGCAGATGCTAGATGCTAGATGATCAACCTTTTCTGATCGATTCCACAACGTTTCTTTCACAATGCAATCGCATGAACTGGTCTTTACCTTTAACAAAGAGATTTGCAGTCAAAATACATTCCCTGTGGACTGTAAAACATCTTCTAAACTAGAGAGAGTACGTACTCGCATAGAATAGGGTGTGCATGGTACCCAAGTCAGATTTGGGTTCTTGGCGAGCCCTATATGCAGAGTTTTTTGTTATCCTTTAATTTCTTCTTAACTCCTCAACTGTTTTACCTATAGAATGCCAGGTAAAGTTTTGTTTTTAGGTTAATTTTAAACATTCTACCTACTACACAAATTATATTTCCAGGTGATTGGAAAAGGAAAAGAAAAGAGCTTTCATTTGGCCATGCAGTGGGACATACTTTTGTAGACACAGACCATGAAACGATAGGGACTTTTAGATTTGCACGTCGACAAATCTTAAAGTCCCTATTGATGGCCCGATTGATGGTCTGTGTCTACAAATCATTATCACCAGAAGTTTTCAGTCATACATACCAATACATAGGAATGAGTAGAAGAGGACTAATGATGAAAAACTGCATGTCATTGGCCAGGTACCAGCTCCAGGCTATGCACTTCATGGAGATAAACAAGTTGAAGATGTGAAGAATGCATGCAAAATGAATTTTAACAATAAAGTTGAGTTCTGGTCATGTGATTGCATTGTAAAAGAAAGGGTGTGGAATCGATCAGAAAAGGTTGATCATCTAGCATATAGGCATTGGTGTGTACATCAAGGTTCTGGAATCATCAAAATTATAAGAAATTTGGCCCAGTCTCGGTAAATTTACAAGTACTGTACACATCAGAGAGATGTATATGGGACTACACGAACATGTGGCATAAAAATCTGTCCTGATTTTTATGCTGTTACATGCCATACTTAGAATATGAAGGCAATTGAAGAGCCATGCTTTGCAGGGAACAAGTTTTATCTGATATTCTTCCACACTTGTATAATAACAATAACGCTCACAAATTATTGTTCACCTCTTGCCAGAACTCAACCTTCTCTTTAAACAGTTAGCCATGAGTTTTAGTAGTGCAGTTTAAGTCTATGTGCAGACAGAAAGAATGACGTTTAATGGAAATATAAACCAAGGAAGGAAATGTTAAAATAAATGAAAGTTACTGAGAGTACTAAACAAGGCTTTTACAAATAATATACAGAGTGAGACAGAAACACAATTATTTGATCCATTACTGGCATGTGTATACAAACAGTACATGGCAAATTTTGCCCAAGACCAAAAACAGTTTCAACATAATTGCCTCTTACAAAACAGTTTGAGGGATGACATCACATTTTCTTTCTCAAACTACATGTATAAAGCTTTGTTTAAATACATAATTTTCTACATACCAACATAAAATCGCTATGTGATCAGCAAAAGGGCACCATCATGAAATTCATTTTGTAGACTTGTAATGAAAGGATAAAGTAACAAAACTAGAAATGCAACCGTGGGGTGAGTGTGGAAAATGTAGATCAATGTCTTGCCAAGGGACATTAGTGCCTTGGCAGGGCTGGAACTGCGGACCTTGTGATCGACAGTTCGGTGACGTATCCACTTGACCACGACACCTCTACCATTATGAAATTCAATCAATTTTCTATTTTGTAGATTTGTAATGAAAGGAGAACCAAATAAATAAGTTTCAACCCGACATACAATTCAGAAAATGTATGTACCAAAATGCCCTTTTTAGTGTAGATGTATTTCAAAGAAAGGACAAACTTTAAAAGTAAAGTTCTAGAAATGTAGTTTTTTGCTGGTCTTGCAAACTTTGCGCCCTTTTGCTGGGCACAAAAAAACGACATTTAAAACAGTATTACAAAGTTCTTACATCCTGCTCCAGCCCGGGAGGGACAAAGTTATTGATATATAGGAGATCCGTCCACCACCAAGCGTGGCAGAGGTCAACCTTTGCATCAAAACGATATGAAACAGGCCCATGACTCATACTGGGTATGAAGAACATCCAGATTAGAATGACCATAGCCAGGGGTGGCGTCAACCTGATGAAAAAAAAGAAAAGAAAGGTTTTGTTCACCTATGCCACCATAAACCGCAGAGGTTTTGAAGCATAATTATCAAAGCATACAGCACTTAACATGTTTGTTCTTAAAACACACATATAAGGATATGCCACAGATCTTTGTTGTGTGCAACTTTCTTCCATCCCCACTTGCCATTCATTTAGTACACAAACAGATGAAACTTTCTTTAAAACCTGTCATAGTTTCCTGTGGCATACGTTTAGTGGTGGTTATTTTACCTGACTGCTAAGGATAAGCTTAAAGTGACTCAGTATTAACAATGTTGAAGGTTGATTAAAAAATTGCGTAATTTTTGTATGAAATGTTATTTATTATATTCCTTCTACTGTACTAACCCTCTATCCACATGCAAAAAATCCTGAAAAAATTCTCAAACCACAAAGATATTAATGGTTTTCTAGGAAGGTGTCACTGTGCAACACCCTCTAACAGTGATTAACAGTAAATTCTCCCAACCAATTTTGAATTTTCCGAACCGCTTTTTCTGTGAAAATAAGACAAAAGACAGGCTTTAAAAAATATTTCAACACCTGAATGTCTGGAATGGTATAAAGAGCCAATTCATTGCTTTGTGACGATTCACATTCACCTTAAAATAATTAAATTGTAATAATATAGTTGGGAGAATTAAGGAATCGATCAGATTAGTTTTTCCCAATTTTGACTGTTATAATAATGGTATGTTTTCACTCAAACTTTCAGATTATCTTTAATTTTATATCTAGCATTGAAGCCACTAGCTACCTTAGCACCATTTTCTCTCATCTTTACAATGTTACCAAGTCCCTTTAAATGCTTGTTAGTAAGCAACCAGAGGACCAATGACTTTAGATTCTCTCAGAGGGACCTGGTAATGAGGATTAATGCCTTACCAAAGGGCACTAGCGCGTCGACTTGGTTTCAAACCCGAACCCGTGAATGAGCGTCAAGAGGCTTTGCCGTTTGGCCAAGTAACTTTTATTCAGAGCCCTAAAAAAATATACGAGATGTACACAAGGGCACATTTGTTTCTAAATTTTAGTGATCGGGCAAACAAAATAATGACACTTTTCATATGATAAAAATTTTACTTTGTAATCAAGACACTACATAAAATATAGAATTAAGTGTGCAGGCACCTTACTGCCTAATACATGATTATATATAATATACATAAATCATTATGTGCAGTCAATTTGATACACAGATGTCATGAGATTTGGGCATCACATTGCCAAGAATTATTCTGTTTCTAAATGTTGCGCATTGTGCAACACAATGGCTTTGCAAAGTTACCAATTTCTGGTTTTGTTTAGCTCTATGACAAAACTTTTATCACCGTTATAGATTAATCTTGCACGGGAAACAGTAAAATATTCTAGAAGTCTTTGGTTTATCTACCCCATGACAAATAAGTGGCACTGGGATATTATTAGTGGGGCATGAATAAAACAAGTTAAAGGGGAAAATTCATGGTTTACTTGAAAAGCTAAACAGAATAGATTACCATCTCTGGGGGCACTATCGGCTATAGCCCATATACTCTTTTTCTTTTAGAATTTTGTTTGTTTGTTTGACTTTAGTTCTGCATTAAAAAAAGACACAAATTAAAATTCAAAGTAAAAACATTTGAACAATAACAAATACAATGAATAAATGTTTACAAAAGTAAGTTAATAGAAAATCTTGTACAATTATATCATACAATAAAAATGTACGAAGTATACAAATAAGATAAGAAATATAAAGTAAATATAAAGGTAATTTAGAATGCAGGAGACCACCATCGTGAGCGGTTAGGCTGAAGATGGATGGCGGCCTCATAGTGGTGGGACTGACCTGATGTATCTGTGTAAGTAGAGCCATCCCCAGGAAAGTTTGCCATTATTGTCCTTCATCTTCTTTAAGGCGAGGTATGACAAGAGAAGACCACTATAAAAAGTGAAAAAATAGAGTACATCATGAGTTTTTGTAATCATGTTGTTAAGGCTCGTACATAATTAATAAAGTGACATGGTGAAAAGCATCAAAGCAAAGTACAATATATACTTGCAAATAAATCTTACATGCCGCTTTTCCCTTTGTACATCATGTATTCAATTGCAAGTTACTCTTGCTTGCTACATACATGCTGTTTTAACAGAGAAAGAAAACAAGAATCAATAAAGAAAAGGGTGCAGTACGTCACAGTTTCACATAAGGCAATGCCACATCAAGCCATACAATTGCAGCATCTTCTTGTCAATTACGGCACCAGCTACATGGCACTTTGGGGCATTAACTCATATCCTGCTATAAGGCTGCATGCACGCTACCATTAGGCAAAAAAAAAAAATCATTTGGTTGTCCTCGACTGCCCGCTCGTCATTTTCGGGCCGCTCGTATTTTTATTTTTATTTTTTAAATATTGTTTTTATTATTTTTTAATTCAATTTTTTTTTTTTTTTTAAATTTAATTTTTTTGGGGGGAGCAATCTTTAATGCCAAACATATCATTTTATGCATTTGCAAGGATCAAAATGCGTCCCGTTGCCAGTTTGGTCTTTTCAGTACGCAATTAGGTATTTATTAAACTTGCCATTTTTATTTTTCTATGTCAAAATGCAGTTCATTCAAATCAGGTTCTGAGCATTCTTAAACTCATTTTAAAGCCCATCTGTACTAGTTTACAGGAGGGATTAGACCACCCTGCAAGGTCACTGGACAGGTGGTTATCTCATCAAATCAGCTCTCAGTTAAAGGGCAAGTCCACTCCAAAAATAACTTATTTTCAATAAAAGCAGAAAAATCAGACAAACCAATAAAAAAAAGAGCAAAATCGGATAACTAATAAGAAAGTTATGAATTTTTGAAAAAGTATGTAAAACTATGGAACAATGGGAATCACAACACAAATTGCCAAGATGGTTATCAGTTTGTGACGTCATGTCCTCACAACTTATCAATTGCTTGATATAGTTTAATTCCATTAATTTCCCTTTTTATCCCCCAAAACTAGATTTCCCCATGCCTTTGCCCAGGTTATATGATTTGTACCATATTGCGTGCATGACATTTCCCAAAAACTATGAATTTCGAAGAATTGATACTATTTTCTGAATATTTTATTTCATAATTATTGCATATGAACAAATTTCGGGCATCTGCTCACACGGTCTCGCTCCGCGGTCTACAACACGTGAAATCGTCTTTGAAAATGCGCTAAGTGTGCAAAGAAATGCTCCTACAAGGTAAACAAACCTTGATTACACACCATCTCGGGTGGAAATCACATATTCAAATACTGTTCTTTCCACTGATACCAATTTCGAACTGATTTGTATACTGGAAAATAGGGCCTTTTCGTCTTAAAAAATGGACAACAATCATTCAATTTGTGATTTCTCTATGGAGGTCACAGGAAAATTCGCCTTTTTCGCTGGGGTTGTGTACTTCAAGGAGATAATGCTTGTAACTACTACTTGTTATTGGGTGGTCTCGGACACCAAAACATAGAGTATATTATCCCCTGCCGTCTGATGTAACACATAATTTGATTGGTTGTCGAGAAATTAGGGCCAATTTCAATCCAATAAAAAGAAGCTTTCATAAAATTTACGCATCGACCTCCGTAATTTATGCATTGTGCGTAAGCGAAGTTTTTACACAGCGGACAATGGGGCTTACACACCGTGCTCGCAGCCGTGCGTATTTCGCCCACCAAATTTGACTCAGCTCCGCGGCGATGGAAAAGACACATTTTATGTTGATTTCAGCAATTTACTGAAGGGAATTTAGATATTATGGACGATCTTTTACAAAAAAGGTGTGTAGGGATTAGATTATATCTCTCACGAGACACTGAATTCTTTAGTTTTCCTGAAATTTAGCAAATTAATGGCACTCTGAACTCGCTTTATATGAGCAGATCTAAATATTCATGGTCGATCTGCTAGTGAAGGAATCGCGTATTCATATTGCAGGGTGATCCCGCCCATCTAAGACGGAGGGATGACATTGGACTTATGCATTGTGATGTGCATCTGCATCTACTAGACTAACATATATAATTTCCTGATTTGTTTTCTTTTTTTCGGGAGAATAGGGAAGAGAGAGAGACAGAGTTGACAAGTCACGCTCGCACAGCGGTGTTGACATTCACAGTCTCACCAGTTTTCTAAAATAAACCCCTATTTCATAAAAAAACCGACGAGTCCGGTACCTTGGTGTTACGCTCTAGTGCACTCGAATGTTCGTCGTCTGTGTGGGAGGTACACAACATGCCTCATTGATCTTTTGGCCGAATGTGGGTCAAATTTGTTCATATGATTTTTATATAACTAGTTTATCAAAATTCACATTTTTCATGATTTAACTGCACAAAAATTACTCTTTATTTGTGCATCCCACACAAAAACATATTACTAACAATCTAACTTGGATGCTGGTGTGAAGAAATAAGATTCTTAGGGTGAAAATAGGGAATTTATGTTATCAATATAAAGAAAATAATTAGTGGATAGTGAGGACCAAAGTTCTTCTTCTTCTTCTTCAAGATAATCTGCCTCCTTCAATACTGAAGATTCTTGCAGATGCCGTATACTCTGCCTGATTGGGGTGTGCAGGTGGACCATTACACCGGGGTTTCCCCCTACTCTTATACGAATAGTGCAATGGGTTCTTAACGTGCAAGGGTGGTGACTCTCCTGTACACGGGGCCTCCATTTAACGTCCTATCCGAGGGACGGAGTGTTTTCCACTTGACATAACCTGCGTCTATGAACAAGGGAAGGGGCACGTTAACACACAACGCAGACTTCAGTCATCTGCCTGGTTTTCATGTCATTAGAAATTAATACCATTCTTATTAGTTATCCGATTTTGCTCAAACTTTTTTTGATTGGTTTGTCTGATTTTTCTGGTTCTATTGAAAGTAAGTTATTTTTGGAGTGGACTTGGGCTTTAATATAAGATAAAGAGGATCATGGGGGACCAATGGTCACCGATTAGGCATTGTTTGCTACATAAAGGGCGCAAATAGCTATAAGTATAGTACTTAATGGAGATTTAAAAGGTGCTGTATTTCAAAGCCCAAAATACTTTCTGTGTTGGTCTTGATAATCATTGTACATTAAACTAGTCTTTTACCATATTAAAGTGTTTTATAGACTTTATTTGTTTAAATGCTTGACAATCCCAATGATTTTTTTTTTAGGGAAAAAAATTATTAAAAAAAAAAAAAATAGGGGAAAAAAATAAAAATAAAAGAAAGACACAAAAAATGAATTTTAAAAAAAAAAATTAAAAAAATCCGCCCGCCCGCCCCTACTCCAGAAAAGCAATCGAGGACAACCAAACAATTTTTTTTTGTGGCCTTATAGTGCTTTTTACATGCGAGCGTGCTATCGATTGGCTGCTTAATTCATGCATGCATGCTCGCATTTGTAATAGCAATTATAGTTCATGCTCATTGTACCGTGCTGAGTGCTTCGCACACGCTATTGATCGAACCATCAGATTATCAGATTATCTCAAAATAAACTTGGCACAGGGGGGATTTGTGGCTTGGCAAAATGGGGATTAGCCCTGTGGCACTGGGCTGTATTCATTATGGCAGGATAAGAGTTAACACGCTTTTGAAGTGGCCTTTGTCTTGAAAGTGCATTACGTGGCAGCTACAGCACAATTAATTTTAAAACAAAATCGGTCAGGATCATGTAGCCCTTGCAGCTAGATTTTACAGGAAAGTGTGACTATGACGTGATATATTGGCTTTTACCTGAGCAAGAAGAATGAATCGACAGCAAATGGTGCAGAAATAATGACCTGGAAGGTGAAATCCTTAATGTAGTTTTTCAAGGCAAGAAAGATATTTTCTGGAAGAAAAAAAAGGACAATGAGAGAAAAATACAGTACTGCTGTGCAAATTAGCATTTTGTTTTCCATAAATATGACAAAGCATACAAAAAGTGAAAAGATGGCCAATATGTGTACGATGTCTGTAAGGTCTACCATTATGTGATTGACTAAAAAAACTTTGAAATAAATCGCAATAACATTAGAGATTACATTGTTAACATTAAAAATATTCTTGATTCAGGTTTCTGATAGAAAACTGGTTGAGCCTTCCCTCCACTCAAAAGCAAATAATACAATGCACATTTAAACAAAATTATCTCATGAATTCTGGAAACCCCAATCTTCTTAACAACAACAACAACAACAATGATGATGATGATGATGATGATGATGATGATGATAATAACGATAAATTGATGATGATGATGCTGATAATGATGATAAATTGATGATGATGATGATGCTGATAATAATGATAAATTGATGATGATGATAATCATGACGTGGATGATGATGAAATGATGATGATGCTGATAATGATGATCATGATGATGATGATGATGATGATGATCATGATGATCATGATGCTGCTGCTGATAATGATGCTGATAATGATGATGATGATGATGATGATGATGATGATGAGGATGATGATGATGATGATGATGATGATGCTGATAATGATGATGATGATGATGATGATGATGATGATAATGATGATGATCATGATCATGATGATGATGATGATGATGATGATGACGATAATGATAATTAAAAAAAAGATTTTGTATTGCCCTTTTTCATTCATTATGATTGCAGGGCCCTCAGGTAAACAGTAAAAATACTGATGAGGCTACCCTGGGTAAACAAGACATATTATTATTATTATTATTACTTTTCAATTTCAATTCTAAGATGTCATTGACATGTTATTCCTTTTCACCCTCGTAATTAATGCTTTAATACATTTTTTTCTTCTAAAAAACGGTTAAAAAAAAAAACTTTTTTAAAAAGCTGACCGAAGAATTCAAGATTTTTGGGTCGGTCGCAAAGGGCTATATAACATCTTTTTGTTTTAGGCGTAACGATGATGATGATGATGATGACGTTAATGAAAGCAACAATAATGACTACCTGATAAGCCAGCGCTCGCCACCATGACAAATGAGTGACCTAAGATGACCCAGGTAATGCTAATGACCCGGATCCCATTCAAACATGGGATGCCTCCTGCAGCCTGCTTGGTGCTAAGAATCCTGGGAAGGTTGCGAGACATGGAAAAACAGAGAAGAAACTGCACCCACAAACCTGAAACGATGCAAAGATATGATTCCATATGAGTACACATCTAGTCATAGTTGTGAGAGATGATAAAAAAAAAAAAAACTTTACCCAAAGACCTGAAATTTAA
Organism: Strongylocentrotus droebachiensis; assembly: GCA_035222895.1. Lineage (NCBI taxonomy): Eukaryota > Metazoa > Echinodermata > Echinoidea > Camarodonta > Strongylocentrotidae > Strongylocentrotus > Strongylocentrotus droebachiensis. The sequence continues at coordinate 14,275 of JAVYIG010009296.1, read as the reverse complement.
AATAAATAAGTAAAGATTCATATGCTCATTAATTACTTCTCTATCATCACTTTTGTTTTCAAGGAAATTGTCTCTATTTTCTGAAGCCTACAGTACATGTGGATTTTAAAAAAAGTAATAGTGGAGTGGCGATGATGCACCTAATAGTGTGCATACCTGACTTTGATTTGCTTAGAAATGTTAGGATTAAGTGCCATACATATAAGTCCAATGTTTATAATATTATTATACCCTTATGAAACATCACGTTTCTTTACACATTGAGATATATCACACAATGTATTGATGATAACAAAATGTGAGTCCTCTAATGAATTGCTAATTTCCATGGTAAGGTTGTAGACAGAAAGAAACAAAGAGAGAGAGAGAGAAAAAGAGAGCAGTACCCATACACAGAGAGAGATAGAATGAGAAAGGGAGAGTGTGAGAGAGAGAAAGAGGAGACAGATGGGAGAAAAACGGGCAGTAGATTAACACATATCTGCCTGGCCACTTGTTTGCCACACATGCAATATTGCACAAAACAATATGCACCAACCGAATGAGGAATTGCTTTGAGCAACACAAGGGTTTTGCAAAATTACCCCTTTCCAATCTTGATTAGTTCCATGGCAATCATGCTATCACTCCTATTGATTAATCTTGCACTGGAAACAGTTAAAGTAGCCACACGAAGAATCAAAAGTGTTTTGAATTGATGCAAAACTCATATAATTGCGAAGGGGAAGCCTTGCCGATCAAATACAACAACTCTTCTCTTCAAAATATGTTTGGGGCCCGCAGTAATCAACTCTCAAAAATGTTAGTTTTGAGATCCAGATTTTCTGCCTTCAGCGGTCCTTTGTAGAGCGTCAATATTTGTGACGTCACATACGGGACACGACTGGCTAGCTGCAGACTGCTACACGGCACTGAGCTGTTTGTCCAGTGTGTGACGTCACTATTCAGAGCTCGCTATGCTTGTGTGTTTGGCTTACGTTCAGGGGCGTTCGGGGGTCTAAGAAGGGTCTTGAAAAAATTGCATTTTACGCCTTTCCATGATATCTATATGATTTCTCAGCAAATTATTCGTGTTTTTCAAGAGAAAATCTTTCCATCCATATGTAATTTGTTCTAATTATGAGTTGTTAGTGAATTTTCTTTGTGTAGCTCCTTTAAACAATCTTGAAGCCTATGTCTATCCTATGATAAACACATTGAGTGATTTCAAGTTGGGTGTTAGTGTTAGTGTTTAGAGCAGTCAAGAGCTTTTTAATCGAATTAAAAATTTGCTGATGAAATGAAGAGCCTGATACTGATATCAATATCAATAGCTTAACACTAACACTAAATTGGAAATCAACATTTGCTTAATTCCTAGGGGCTGGTGTTAGTGAATAGGACATTTGTACGTAAGATATTAACACCATGCAACCACAAAGGTTGGTTCAGCAGACGACAATTTTGCAAAATCGATAACACTAGCTACCGGAAGTTGAAACACCCAACTTGAAATCACTGAATGTGGGATAGGGAGATTATTTGTGTTATGGAAAGAGTTAAGGTGTGATGAAAAGAATTGATGAGATATATTGACGGAAAGTAGAGGAAAGCAAGAGAGAGAATGGATGAATGAACAGAACAGGAAAAGTGCATATGTAATACCAGTGAATAAAAGAAACAAGAAAAACAGGAAGAAATGGATAAAGGAAATTCTGATTTTTAAATAAGAGAAAGGAAGAGATACATGTAAATAATAATGATATTCAGTTCTTGTATAGCGCATATCACAGGATATAACGTCCCTATGTGCTTCCAAAGAGCTTTGGAAATTATTACCCTAGCTTTAGCTCTGGCAGCTGTTATCAGCACACAGTGCATTTCAAGGAATAATCCTACCAGGTACCCATTTACCTCACCTGGTTCAAGTGTGGCAAATGTAGATTAATGTCTTGCCAAAGGACATTAGTGCCGTGGCGGGACTCGAACCGCAGACCTTGTGATCAACATTCCGGTGACATATCCACTCGACCACGACACCTCTACACATTAAGTAAGAATGAAAGAAAAAGGAGAGGAGAGACAGATATAACTAAAGGATACAGTGAGAGGGAGAAAGAGAGAGAGAGAGAGAGAGAGAGAGAGGGGGGGAGAAGAGAAAGAGAAAGTCAGGGAGAAACAGAGAAGATGAGGGAAAGAGATAGAACTATTATGTACTTACTGTTCTTGGGTTTGTTCTCACTGGCTGCTGAATGATGAGATCCAGCAAGCAAAGCAGTGGTTTCTGATGCTGGCCCTGAGACAATGTGAACCTGTAGATGGAAGAAGGAACAATATTATCTTTTTATTTAAATAGACTGGTAGTGAGGAGTACATTTTGTAATAGCACATTTGAACATGTACATGTATACGGAAAATGCGCTTTATAAATACATTATTATTGTGAAGGAAAACGTCAAAGAAAAGGAAGAGGATTGAAATTCAAGACAGTGCAATTTAAAAACACCAATACTTGCAGCATACACTGGAAAAGAAATTTAATATTTCACAAACCAAGTATCTTCTTGCAAAAACACGGTGGGCTAGGGGATGAAACATTTTATGTTATAAACATTAAAAAGGTTCAGATTGGACAAGTATCATAGCTCAAGGATAAAAAGAAAGTTTGAATGGTCCAATGAAAACATGTCTACATGCTTTACCATATTGTGCAGCATTAGGGGTTGGAAATGATATCAATAATGATAACTCATAATAAAAATGAAAATGATAATAATAACAAAGACTACTACTAATACTACAACTAAGTACTACTGATTATAATAATAATAATGACAATAACAGTAATAATAATAATACTAATGACAATAAGAAGAAAAAGAAGAAGTAGACGAAGAAGAAGAAGAAGAAGAAGAAGAAGAAGAAGAAGAAGAAGTATGAGTATAGTCATAATGTATTCCTTTTGCTCAGGTGCTCCTAGCTCTTTATGACAATAGGCTCTATCATTTCATTTTGACCTATGATTTGTAAATGTTAATGAGTGCTTCCGATCAGGTGTTCTTGGCCTGACACAATCATATTAATTTCCACATACCGGTAACTAGAGAGATCGAATTAGCATGTTTTTTGCACCAAAAACAATTTTTATGTCAATCTGTTTAGTGTTTCCTTAATCACTATAGACATGTTACATAAATCACTGAACAGATATCAACAGAAAGCTGGGGATCACAAAGTTATATCTGCCTATCTATCTATCCATCATATATCTATCTATCTATCTATCCCTCCAATTTATATTTCTTGATATTCTATTAATTGCTCTCTCTTTAATCTCTTTTCTTGTTTTCTAAATTTCTTTTCCATATAGAGTTGGGCCTGAAAGTTTACATACACCTGGTAGAAAAGCAATATATACATTATTATCCAAAATTCACTCATTCCTGCTAACTTTTCCCTTCAGGAATTTAGATAGACAAGTTTGCTCTCTGAATAATGTATACAGTATTTACATCACTAATCACACTGAGAAACTTAAATGCATGTGACTCCTGATAGGAATTAGTGCAGTTGTGAAAATTTGAGTAAAATGTTTTTCTGTCAAGTATATACTTTCAGGCACAACTGTATCCTCTGTGGGTGACTGTTTGTCTCCCTGTGTCTCTTTCTTAATCTTTTTCTCTTTTCTAATATCCCTTACGAATTATGAAATTCTACCTTTGAACCCATACTAGTTCAAGTGCCTTACCTCACTATCACCAGCTTTGCTTTCATACATCCCCGCTTTCTGCCCTGTAGCACCATATCCTCCAACACTGGAATCGAGATGTGGCTTGTCATTTGACCTTTGACCTTTAGCTTCTTCATCCTTGCCCCTATCTGACCTGAGGTCATCCACACAGGCATATACAGAGTCTGGGTCGCTATTTTCTTCCACCTTCACACCATCTTCCACTTTTGTCCTGCGCTTGTCCACACTGGCATAGATATCACCTCTGACCTCTGTTGACCTCTGACTTCCACTTGACCCATTGGCTAGGTCAGATGGGAGAGGTGGGAGGGATGATCTCCGCTTTTCTTTACGGGTGATGTGTTTGTCTAGTATTGTGCCGATAACACTGAGTAGGGATAGGATGCTAATGAGAACGCTGTAAGATAATCAACAATATGAGAGAAGATAACGAGGTGATCAAAAGTCAAAGACTGCCGTACTATACTGACATATCTGAAATGTCTGTAAAAGATACAATACAATAGTACTGCTTAATATAGAGGTATAATTTGTACAACGTCACTTAGGTTTCAGCATACTGAAGGAAAAAAAAGTTTGATCTGGTGCAGGCAAATTTAGATGCAATGTGAGAGAGTAGGACATGAAAAAATATAAGTTATTTTCCAGGTGTTTGAAAACTTAATTCAAAGTATTTAAATAAAGAATTATCATAATATCAAACTCACATACCATGTTCCTATAAATCCAGCATTAAAATCAGTGTCTGGTTTCTCTGTACAATGGACTGCTGAGTCTGCAACATCTTTCATTCCAATCCAGCTGACATTCAGTAAACCTGTAGGTTTTAACAGATATGAAAATATTAATCATGATTTGCTTACTAAAGGAGTACCAATAGCTGGGCAATATTCTGCTTTTAAGAAACAACATAGATCTACATTTTGTTACTGGAAATTTGGATACATTTAACCCTTCAGAAATAACCAATAGGATATTTTTCTTATTATTAGTATTTCTTTCTTTCTTTATTTCACTCATTCATATTTTTTTGATTTTTAGACGTTTGACGCTCCCCCCCCCCCCCCCCCCCCCCCCCCCCTCCTAGCAAATATTCTGGCACAACCCGGCCGGTACTTTTGTTTACTGTTGTATAATAAATTTTTGTAAAAAGTTTAGGTTAAACACTAGCAATTCTTCATTTAAATTCAGTTGTTGCTCAAAACTTTTCAGAAACAAGAACCAATAACAGTTCTGAAAAAATACCCTAAGGACCATCAATAATGGAACCTATGGCAATGCGAGTGAACACCCCCCCCCCCCCCCCACCCCCCCATCCCGTTTTTCTATTGGCACAGTCACATGTATTTTTTTTGCTGCTGAGAGTGTACACATTCTGAATACAGTATAGCAACATGGAACCCTTTAAGAGCAAATATGTTTTGGTGATTGGAATTCATTGCTTTCTATTATGACTCAGTGACCATCATTCAGTCAGTGAATGGGTTCGCAAAGGTCAACAACCAGAACAAACATGAAGAACAACCAGAACAAACATGAAAAACAACCAGAACAAACATGAAGAACAACCAGAACAAACATGAAAAACAACCACAACAAACATGAAAAACAACCACAACAAACATGAAAAACAACCAGAACAAACATGAAAAACAACCAGAACAAACATGAAAAACAACCAGAACAAACATGAAAAACAACCAGAACAAACATGAAAAACAACCAGAACAAACATGAAAAACAACCAGAACAAACATGAAAAACAACCACAACAAACATGAAAAACAACCACAACAAACATGAAAAACAACCAGAACAAACATGAAAAACAACCACAACAAACATGAAAAACAACCACAACAAACATGAAAAACAACCACAACAAACATGAAAAACAACCAGAACAAACATGAAAAACAACCAGAACAAACATGAAAAACAACCAGAACAAACATGAAAAACAACCAGAACAAACATGAAAAACAACCAGAACAAACATGAAAAACAACCAGAACAAGCATGAAAAACAACTAGAACAAACATGAAAAACAACCAGAACAAACATGAAAAACAACCAGAACAAACATGAAAAACAACCAGAACAAACATGAAAAACAACCAGAACAAACATGAAAAACAACCAGAACAAACATGAAAAACAACCAGAACAAACATGAAAAACAACCAGAACAAACATGAAAAACAACCAGAACAAACATGAAAAACAACCAGAACAAACATGAAAAACAACCAGAACAAACATGAAAAACAACCAGAACAAACATGAAAAACAACCAGAACAAACATGGAAAACAACCAGAACAAACATGAAAAACAACCAGAACAAACATGAAAAACAACCAGAACATACATGAAAAACAACCAGAACAAACATGAAAAACAACCAGAACAAACGTGAAAAACAACCAGAACAAACATGAAAAACAACCAGAACAAACATGAAGAACAACCAGAACAAACATGAAAAACAACCAGAACAAACATGAAAAACAACCAGAACATACATGAAAAACAACCAGAACATACATGAAAAACAACCAGAACATACATGAAAAACAACCAGAACATACATGAAAAACAACCAGAACATACATGGAAAACAACCAGAACAAACATGGAAAACAACCAGAACAAACATGAAAAACAACCAGAACAAACATGAAAAACAACCAGAACATACATGAAAAACAACCAGAACAAACATGAAAAACAACCAGAACAAACATGAAAAACAACCAGAACAAACATGAAAAACAACCAGAACAAACATGAAAAACAACCAGAACAAACATGAAAAACAACCAGAACAAACATGAAAAACAACCAGAACAAACATGAAAAACAACCAGAACATACATGAAAAACAACCAGAACATACATGAAAAACAACCAGAACATACATGAAAAACAACCAGAACATACATGAAAAACAACCAGAACATACATGGAAAACAACCAGAACAAACATGAAAAACGAACATTCACAATATGTGAATGTACTGTTTTTAACAAATACTGCTCTGTAATTCATTTCTTGAATATAGTCAAACAACAACTTTGTACCATATGCTTCAGCATGCTCTGTTCATTTTTGAAGAAGTTCCATTGTTTGGCAATGTTGTTCAGCAAAAGTCAACAACCAGAACAAACATGAAAACAAACATTCACAGTACGCAAATGTACTGTTTTTAACAAATACTGCTCTATTATTCATTTCTTGAAACTACATGTACATGTACCAGTACAGTTTAGTCAAACAAGAAATTTGTACCATATGCTTCAGCATGCTCTGTTCATTTTTTGAAGAAGTTGCATTGCTATGGCAATGTTGTTCTGAACTTGGTTATACCCCCGTCCCCCTCAAGTATTATATAAAGGATTTGTGAAAATGCAGTTCTAGATGGCAGGAACCTCAAATAACAACCATCCCAAGAATAACTTGCTGTTTTAAGTGGAAAAGAGAACTTACCCTAAAATAATATTCTCTTTGTAAAGTAGAAATGTCTGATAAAGTAATTTTAAAAAGGTTGAGAAAAAGATGACTCATAAGAAAGTATGAGGCAGTTTGCTTATTCTCTTTCATCATGTTTCGTACAATTTGATAGGAACGTATTACATAAGCCAAGCTATAATGTTAGCGCAAAAAGGTGAATAGATGAATACAACAAAACAAAACAAAAACAAATACAAAAAAAATATTAAAGAAAATAAACATTTGCAATAAAGGCTGCATGTTCTTGTTGTACCATAATTCCTTACACAATCACGTGAATGGCTCGTGCTTGAGCGTTATCCTGTGATAGTATAAAACCATATTCACATATCAGCAACCATATGTATGTACACAGATGACTTTGAAATGTCAACCGCATGACTCATGGCTTGTTGCCTGTTGCAGAATTGTACAGTATATGAGTCTTGTAACATATTATTTGAAAGAAAGAAAAGTAAATAGTCATATCTCTAGCTGCAAAATTACACCCAGACATCTATCAATGAACACAGAAATTTACCACGATTTCTTTGAACTGTATTCCAACTCTCATCAGCCAGACAGTCTCAACAAGCCTGAGGTTGCAAAGTTCATCTAATATAAATATGGCAGATACTCAGACATTACTATCATTCTCGGTATAAAGTTCCTACCTACACTGCATACCAATCGACATGCAATAAAAGTAAACAAACTTATCATTTAAGCAAACCGTTTACTCCGTTTGCTCTGAAATATTTGTTGGTTTTTCTTTTTTACTCACATGGATTTATAAAATAATATTATTGCTCATCAAAATACCAGTGACTGATACATAAAGAGATGATTACTATTATCATCATAAACTACTTTGAGAGTCACCTACTACCTAATATCATAATAAAATCATAATAAAAGGGTGTGCCTATACCGGTAGTCCAATTTCCTAATGGAACTAGGGTATGGTATTGTATCATCATCAGACCTGTTATCTATTGCAAATTGAATTCTTTAAAAATTGAAGAAGAAAAAATATGATTACAATTCAGTAAAAATTCCACTTGAATCGCAATTCAAACAAGGATCATACATTTACCTAAGAGGATTTCTAGACCATTTTGTACATCGTCTTCACTACAGCTGACTGGAGCACACACACCCCAGCTGATTGGTAATGCCTGCATTCAAACAAATACATTAATATCACATACCTAAAACATTATCCACACTTGTAGGTGACGTACATGTAAATGTAATATCGTCAATAATTTCATGAACATTTTTTCAAATAATACAAATAAAGATTTTGCAACAAAATATTGTATCGCTGAAATCACAATATTGTCATCTGAAAACATAACTTTGTAAAATTATTTGTAGTGTAGAAATTTGCTCTGTTGTATATATTCAAAACTTAATTAAATACAGACTGAGCACCCACAGAGAAAGATTGGATAAAATATGGCTACACGTAGCTTACCAACATCAACTTAATTACATTTGCAATTCTGATTTAAATATCAAGCAAGCATATTTTGATCTACTAACTCCAATTTACTTAAAGCGGGACTGCACTACTTGAAGCTACTTGCGCCCTTTATACAGCCAACAATGCTGTGGTACCTGTTGATCCCCCATGGTCCCCTTTTTCATATGTTAATTGAGAGCTGATTTGATGAGATAACCAACTGCCAGTGACCTTGCAGGGAGGTCTAATCCCTCCTGGCTTTAAACACTGTGTTAATGCCCTTCTTGAACGCAACTCTGAATTTGAAAACATTCTACTTTTATAAACATCCATGTGGGTGTCTTTTACTGACTCGTGACCCCTAATTATTAAATATTAATGGGTGTTGTACTTCCTGAGTTGCTTCCTCCAATCCGCATCAATTTAACCTCTGTACCAGCAGTTTCAAGGATCTTGCAAGGTTATATGATTATGCCTTCTGATGATCATGAACAATAAAGATTTTAAAGTGTACCAATCATCTAAACAAAATTCTATTCAGCTAGACTGTAAAATCAACCTAAACTAGAATGTTATAAGGAGTATATGTCGTTTGGATATGTGTAATTCATTGTATATTGGCCTTCCTCAAAATCAAATAGCCTGTCTGCAACGAGTTCAGAACATGGCAGCTCGGCTCGTCACTCTCTGCAGTAGATCAGACGGTATTTCAGATATATTAAAATCTCTTTATTGGTTATCAGTCTCAAAAAGAATTATGCTGTTACTCAATACTTACAAAACACTTCTTCATTCTTCACCACATTACTTGTATCAGATTTTGAAACCGTACACCCCACAACAGAATTAATTACGTTCGGGTTCACAGCTCCAGTTATGTACACCCAAAACCAATAACAAATGGGCGGACAGGGCTTTTGCTAACGTTGCACCCAAATTATGGAACACTTTACCATTAGAAATAAGACAATCATCATCAATTGAAATATTTAAGAAGAAACTTAAGCACCATTTGTTTATGTCGTAGTTTTAATATGGTATAATTATTTTAATGTTGTACAAGAGCGCCTTGAGCAGTCTTTTAGAATGGATATGTGTGCTTTATAAGGTGACATTATTATTATTAAGACCCGAAAAGAATATAAAAACTCCTCAAACGGCCGGGCTATAACCTCGAACATCAAGTCTGACACATGCATTCACTAGTCTACTCACAAGTCCATTTTATATTTATTGAGAATATATTTTAACTTGCGATATCTACAATACATGTATGTGTTACGAAAGTAATGTTTGGCACTCAAATCTTGAATATAGTATGGCAACATGGGGTCTTAAACATACAGAGCAAATACATACCTTTTTTGTGATAGGTACTCTTTATAAATGCATAGTCCAAACTCCAAATTAATCAATAATGATAACTATAACTACACATATCAGTATAGGTGAATGCACTATGTACATGTAGGATGTGGTTTGTGCTAAAGCACAATATAAATCAGAAGTCCTTGGAAAATGTATCTAAATAACTGAAAAAACACAAATACCCAGTGGTCTTTATTCCCTCCATAAAACAAGAGTATTAGTTTTTGTTTTTCTTCAACTGAATAACAAAGAAGAGAGCATGGGCAAACAAAAGTCATTATATAGTATCAAACTGTATAACTCATCGAGATGACTGCTGGATACGTGTTATCTAATTATTACTCATTATGTAATTATTATTCACTGATAGTATTCTTTTTAAGAGGGCAAACAAAAGATATTCATGAAGCACCTCCATCACTTTGGCAGTGATTATTCTAAGATGCACAAAGTGGGACATTTCCATGTGTACAAGATCTGTGGATATTTTGGCGTCATTTGTACAAGTGATCTCTCTGACATGGCTTATTTCTCTGCTAGTAAACTAATGTTTAATTTTAGTTGGGCTGCATTTTAAAAAAATTTAGTAGTATAAATGAGATTCATGCAAGCCTATTCGACAAATGTTGATTACATACCCATGTAAATTTTACTTTAAAGACCGTCAACACTACTGGGCCAGAAGGGATTAGACCACACAGCGAGGTCACTGACAGGTGGCTATCTCATCAACTCAGCTCCCAACTAACATAAGCAAAAGAGGATCATGGGGGGCCAACAGGCACCGATTGGGGAAGTTTTCTATATAGAGGGAGCAAGTAGCTACAAGTAGGACAGTGGGGCTTTAAAAAAAGAAAAAGAGTAGGGCCTATTTTTAGATATAGAGATAGCTATCATTATCGGACACAATGTACAACTGCTCTCATGAGCCAAGAATGTTCAATAGGTTTCCTAACTTACCAAAGTGTTGTTGACACTTAACGTGATGTTGAGTCCCATGTCGACGAGGCAATATCTAAAATCAGTGATGCTCATGCACTCATCAAAATGGCCAAGCCATGCCGTGTTGCCAACAAGAGTACCGGGTGTAGGTTTCCCAAAGGAATCCAGAACTGTTTTTAGAAAAAACTTGGTGTATGTGATTACATTTATTTCAAGGTTGTTTCACCTCAACAGCAACCAATTCTAAAACTCCTTGAATGTGAATTTTAGTGAAAACAAGTCAAATGCAACTGTGTATCTATTAAATATGTCGCTGCCTACATTCCTTTAATTATTACCAGTTTCTAACACATATTGTACAATTTTCAAAACTGTATTTCATCAATCAATTATCATATGACTTGTCTCCAAAACTCCACTTACTTCACCTCTCTATACGAAATTCATTGACATCCATCAACAGACTGTGTTTCATGTAAAAGACAAAAAACTTATAACTCATTGGCCTATGCCTCAGCTTAGGTCTATTTTCTTAAATGGTATTGCGACAAAAAAGCTATTACAAAAATATGATGAAAGTGATCTTTGACCCACTTATCACATACCGGTAATCTAATCAGATTGTCTTCCTATTTCCGACTAGACTACTTACCTTGGATCAAATTGGGGTCTCCTGAAAACAGCTTCAGCAAATCTTGCAGGCAGACATCGGATACATTCTGAACAGATGGTGCCCTGTCTAAGAGGCTCTGATCCTGCCACAAACGGAGCGCATCATTCAAGTATACACCTCCCTCGTAACCTACGTTACCATGGCAACCAATGAAGATGACAAGAAGAGCAGCGAGCTTGAGATAAAAAGCCATCTTATTCACTGGATCAATTAGCTAAGGTTCTGGGAAAACAAAGAAAAGAATGGCAACTTTTTATACATAGGAACATATACATGTGCATGTAAACTGAAACAAATTATTTCCCAGTATATACTAACTAAACTGAAATAAAACTAATTCAGGAATAAAAGGCCCTAACCATTCAAAAATGTTTGGGAGAAAAATATAGAGTAAAGGCTTTTGTGCAAAGTAATTCAATATTGGTTAGGATACTTTTGCATTTATTATCAAAGGCAACTACAATGATTGAATGCAACACAACTTTCAACCAAACATTTGTCATAATTACGAGTTAGGATTCATTTACACTTTTTTACAGTATGTTTGATTAAAATCTATTTGCTGCAGTTTTACATGCATGATACAAAAAGACTAGATAACGCAAGCAATGCAGTGGAGGTAAACTGTATGTAGGAATACATACACATCTGTCGTGTAGAGTCTAAGCGAAATTAATACCTTGAACCTCCTATATATACAGCCAGAACATTGTTATCAACATATCATGATTAAATTTTATCCAATACCGGTAATCTATATGGTGTGTGGTCGTGTAACGTAATACCGGACACCCCTAAATGGCAGTATATCTCTGGAATTAAAATTATATACATCGAAATGTCAATGTATTTTGATGAGTTGAACTACATGAGTTGTTACCCAGCGCAACAAGTGTAAAGCAGCGCGCATTTCCGCTTCACAGGCATGTTAATGCACGCACAAAGTAAAATGTAGTCAACACAAACTACCGGTACTAGTATTGGCTTTATACAAAAACTACCACATTATTTCATGGTACTGAGACCGTGAAGGCAGTGAGAATTTAAGAGGAATTCTGCTCTCAAAGTTTAAGAAGCTGATACAAGCCTTAATTGTTAGTATTGTGTGCTTATAAGGAAGGCATTAAATTTTATTGCAGAAATTACTCAACAGTTGTTTTTTTCTCAGGAAAATTCTTTAAAATGTTCCAACATTCAAAAGATCTAAAAAAAAATAATCATTCAAAATGTTCGAAATTATGAAAGAAGTAGATATGTTTGTTCAAATATTTTACTAGTGCAAATTGCTCAAAATGTTTAAAATAAATCTTTATGATATCCAAAATATTTGAAAATCAATGTATAAAATGAAGACATTTTATTTGTGGGAAGGAATCTTGTTTGTAGAGCTATATTTGAACAGAACATTGTACTTTAGCATGAATATAAGCATCCTATCTTCCCATCTAATTATTTGTATCCGTCTTTCATCAAAGCCCATTTTGTTCTTTGGAACACATTCGATCATCATCATCACCATTCCCTTTACCTTCTCTCATGCTTCCTCCTTTCATGTCCATACTTTGGTCCAGTAGATTTGTTCTTTCCAGCATGATTGGTTACGCGCGCCTTCATTCAATATTCATAGCAGCTCATTTATATAATAATAATAAAAATATAATATTGGATTCTTATATAGCGCACGTATCGACCTTGCAAGGTCCTCAAGGCGCTCCAACATTACCCGGCTATGCTAGTATTCAAATATTCACAGAAATCTATGTATATATTCATGTACCTCATTTAATTTACAAGCTAGCTGTTATTTTAATATTCATTTACAGTTGCGATACAAATGTACATGCAAATAAACCCCTGAGGTTGCAAGCATGCGTTATCCCATGCAGTTCCACAAAGGCAAGCATGGAGTGAAGATGTACATTTCTTGTTCGCGGCAAAATAGAGCCACGCCTTGCCCTCTTTGCCTCAACTGCAAAGGCCCAGGGGTTGATCCAGCTGGCGGCGAGGGGGGGGGGGGGCCCAATTCGTGAGAAAATATTATTATTCAGCATGCGCCGCGTTTACGATCGCTTTTACGGAACGGATTTTATGAATCCACAAATTGCCGAACTCGGAAGCTTTGCCTACATGCTTGACGATCATGCCTCTGTGTTTTACTTCTCACATTTGCTATATTTCACACCTTTTTGCTGAATTGGGCTCGCTAAATCGCGCTTTTAAGTAGTTAAACGTGGTCTTGCATTTTGCAAGGGGCCTTGTCCTTGTTTGGTTTCTTTCGAGCCCACCCCCCCCCCCCCCCCCTGCAAAGGCCACCCTAGTGACCCTACATGCACTTATTAATACTAGTGACAGTATTAAACTAATGATAACTTGTCACTGAAAATTTCATCTAGACTTGTTCTCATTTACTAAAGTAGCTATTTCAGAGATAATTAGACTGAACAAAATCTGTCTATGATGTCTGGTGATATGTTCCAGCAGGGAGAGTGTATAGATCGAGAACTCTCCCTGGGTCCACTCCAGCAAAGCATAGAGAGTCAATGCTAATGCGTATTGACCTCTAGCACTGCATGCTTGCTGTGAGGCAGGTATTATTATACC
>JAVYIG010009295.1:0-79724 GCA_035222895.1 Strongylocentrotus droebachiensis | reverse complement strand
AATGTCTGAATCATACAACTACTCAGACTTGAATACTAGTACTATTGCTACGCACGATATATGCGTAATTGTTTTGTCAAACTGGCAAATCAGAGTCTGTGTTTGAAGACTACTATGCCATCGTTTACTCGTAGAACGCGAATCGTGCACAGTAGATGCGAATACATGTACATTTCGTATGGGAAGTAGCAGAGAAATCACAAGTCCACGCGCATGCGCACATGGGGTATTTGCCCTCTCGAGTACGGAAAAAAAATTCGCTGGCGGGCCGATCGAAGCGCGCGTCGTAGTTGACCTCCGAGCAACTCTCTGCTTCTCGGGTCAAAGGGCGCAAAGCAGCTGCGCAGAGACAATGCCTTCATTTCGAGTTGTGACGATATGATAACGCGACATCCCGCAAATTACGTTCGTATACAGTGTGTACGGTGGGAATAAACACAGTTAAAAACACGTTAACTTTACCTTTTTCGAGGGGAGATGGGTCCCCTCCCCTGGCGCTCAAGGGGGGTGGGGATGTGATTTTTTTCAAATTTTCGAGGGCCAAAAAAAAAAAAAAGGTGCTCACTACGATTTGGCATCCTTTCTCCGAACCCCTCAGCTCCCAGTTGCTGATTAACTCTTATCCTGCCACAGGGTTAATCCCCCCCAGTGCCAGATTTATAACGAGATAATCGGATTAACGCGATGGTACTAACAATAGCGCGTGCAAAACACTAGGCACAGTCTAATGGGCATGAACAATAACTGCTATTACGAATGTTTGCTAGCATGCAAGAAGCAGCGTAACAATAGCGTGCACGCAGCCTCATGGCAGGCTATGAGTTTAAATCTTATTTAAAATTTAGTAAGCGATAGTTCTCACTGTTCGCAGCTTCATTTGTCGCTGGTTAGTGATCAGTTGCCGCTCAATTATGACTAAGGATGTGGCTGAGGCTTAAGAACTGAATGAAAACTACTTACTTCCTTTTGAGCATTTCCAGCATCTTCTTCTCGTGGTGCTCTATCACACAGCTCAAGGTGAAGCGGGATAACAAGAATGTAAAGAGACCTCCACGACAGAAAAAGCTGTGCAGGAAATTCATAGAGAGAGAGTAGTTGACCATTGATATATACACATCTTTGGCATATATTGTGGAAAAATACAATGCGAAAGGATATCAGAGAAAATTGGTTGCATAATTTTAAAGTTCTATAATGCTGTCCTTCTGGAAATTGTCAACAACTTTAAAGTGACTCAGTAACATTGTTGAAGGTTGATGACAAAAATTGCTTAATTTGTGTATAAAATGTTACTTTTACTAATATTCCTTCTACTATACTAACCCTCTGACATGCACAAAATCCTGAACAAATTCTCAAACCAGAAAGATATCTATGGTTTTCTTTGAAGGCGTCGATGTGAGGCACCCTCTAACAGTGATTAACAGTAAATTCTCCCAACCATTTTCGAATTTTCCCAACCGTTTTTCCATGAGAAAAATACATAAAACAGGCTATACAAATCTGTCAACACTTAACTGTCTGGAATGGAATGTAGAGCCATTTTATTGCTTTGTGACGATTTCCATTCACCTAAAATGTAATTAAATTGTCCTTGTCTTGATGCTGAACAGGCTTTGACATGTAACAGAATAGAAGTAGAATAATATAGTTGGGAGAATTAAGGAATCGATCAGATCAGTTTTTCCCAATTTGTACCATGAATAATGATCCGTTTTCACTCAAATTTTCAGATTATCTTTAATTGTACATCTAGCATTGAATTCACTACCTTAGCACCACTATCTCTCATCTGAACAATGGTTGAAAAAACTGTCTCTAAATAGAATAGCTACAGCTATATTACCACATAAACTTTCAAGTAAATTTATTTATTAATGCAATTGTATTTTGCAGTATCATAACCTGAAGAAAACATATGGGCATGAATTTGTTACACCTCTACTGTGTCAACAAAGTTTGTTTAATGTTATGTTATGTTAAGCCTGTGATGATATTCCTTCCGTCACAGAACGATTTATCCCCCTCTCTCTCTCTCTCTTGATATATATATATACACTGTTGCTCATAAAGTTGGAATATATTTGTTAATACTCCAATTTATGAAATATTTTAACAATGATTATTCCTAATAGATCTAGATAATAGTATACATTCTCAGATTTTATTGAATAATAATTTGCCAGAGTTTGTTTTGCGTGACTGCTAAAGCATGTGTATGCTACTATGCTTATCAACTAGGGGACCTACGCCCTTCAGTCATAAATGACAGTAATGATGTAGTGTATCTATATTTGGTCTATGGACTTACTGGATGTGTGATGTAGTAAATTTCCTGTCCTCCAAAGTCCCACATGCTGTAGGTAATACCAAGTTCCGATGACTCCACGTTTGTGATCTCTTCACGAGTAATACCCTGCGAAATATTAGCAATTTTTTCGCTTACGCTTCTATCAGCAGCTCCCGTCACAAGTCGACCGGTTGCTGCCTGATTTAAAGAATCACGAACAAATGTAAGTGTTGTTATTGAAACGATGCATTGTACACATACTTAGAACTGCTCATTAGCTAATGAAAAATGTGTACTTTCAATTTCATGGGGTAAAGCATTAATCTGAATAATGTAA
Organism: Strongylocentrotus droebachiensis; assembly: GCA_035222895.1. Lineage (NCBI taxonomy): Eukaryota > Metazoa > Echinodermata > Echinoidea > Camarodonta > Strongylocentrotidae > Strongylocentrotus > Strongylocentrotus droebachiensis. Next base: position 77,097 of record JAVYIG010009295.1, on the reverse strand, counting down.
TGTTCATCTTTTATCTTATTTAATATAACATATGTATCATAAAATAAGAATAAGTGCGTACTTCCGTTAAAATATCAACAATAGTCTACGTAATCAGCTATGCTCTAACAACTTAACCGATGTTTACAAGATATTAATACCAGACTCTTATGAATAATTTGATACAAGTCTTAGCGTCAGATACGAATGAGTACATTTGTTTGCTGAACCTTTTATGATATACCGATTTTTTTTTTTATAAATTATATATCACCGAAGTCTTATTTTTTGTTTCTGCTATTATAAATTCTATTAGAATTAAACTATTATTTATGCGGAAATTCCTGTCACTATCAGAAAAAGATTATGATCACACTGGAAATATTGCTGTGAAACAGTTCCCGGAGTGGCGACCAAGTCAGATTACTCTTAGCTCGTTTTAACCGGGAAATATCACTAAATACATAGCGCTCTTACCGATCTGTTGCTCCGAGAGTCACGGTCCAATGCTATACTTTGCACTAGGTCATCTTTGGCTACAAACATTAAACATCAACATTTACCTTACATTAATAACCAAGCCTTAGTCATTTTTTATTACAAACATCAATTGCGAATTACAAATTGCAGTTTAAAATTAAATTAATTTGAAGCTGTACACATTGCTTATTGTATTGGTGAGGTAGACATTAATTACAAATCCCAAAATTGGCCACTAATCTATTACTAGTGTAAGTTTTAGTTCAACTGTGTTCCAGAAAATTAAAAAAATAACACAAATAAAAGCACCTCTCAGGATTGGGGTTATATGAGCCATTCATCAAAAAGAAAATTAGCGATGGTTTGATGACGTCACGTCAGGGACCGATCGTAAGTAAGCAGGAGACGTCCAACAATTAATAAACATATTTGTATTGCAATTATTTCTCAATTATGATAACCTGATTAATTTCAAAGATCAGCATACTTCACACCATTATAAAAGGGAAATGATGCTGATGCTGAAAATCATAATTATTTGATTAGAAACACTAAGGGGAAGGATAAATGATCGATTAACAAAACATTTGAAATGTCAGCCCACTTTAATGTTCGGCGGGCTAAAATGGATGGCGTCCGTTTCCTATTAAAACGCTGCAAATGCGTTAATGTAGATAGCTGATTGTAAAAGTGCGTCTTTTCAACAAAGCATTGTGAAGCTACAATTGATATCTTTACAGTTTTCATATCGCTGTAATAATTCAAATAAAATCAATATTTTGTATCAATAAATCTCTACAGCTCTATAATATTCGACTCTCTATATTCCACTCATTTATGACATGTGTCAGAGTACCGATCGCAGTCTTCCCCCATCATAATCTTTGTATACCGAAGTAGTAGATCCAGAGGGGCTGAAAGGGAGCATGGGCGCGTTCCCAGGCCCTAATTTTTCCATAGCACCGAAGGCGAGGCTGACTTGCTTAATCATTAATGTTTACCGCATATCTAAGGCATTGGGAACCATAATAATTTATAGGTCGAGTGCCATCGGCACCGAATTGTATGCAGATTACATAAACGTCGTCACAAGGTTAAAACAACGATGTGTCGTTCAAGGGTCAGATCACATCAGCTTGCTCTCTTGATAAATTTACAAATAAAAGAAGAAATACATTTGTGTATTAAAGACACGTTATTGCTTTAGGCAACTGTGCCTTTACTCATCTGCCCCCATTTAAATAATACTGTAAACAAACCATCCAGGATATGGAACAGGTGTTTCCGTTATTATATGTGAATCTGACAGCCGAAGAAATAGCGATTACAAATGCATCGCGTATATGTTTATCTAAACCCCTGGATCCGCCAGCGCCCCCATTCAAATCAGTACAATCAATATTATAATATTCCCTTATACAAGGTGCAAATCCTGCTCGAGATCTATCCAAATTGTATCCGCTGGAGTCACATTACCTGTTTTAGTGTCATTAACTACTATCCAGCTGCTAACTTTGTTATTGGTAACGATGTTCTGTTCGGCTCCTTTAGTACTTTTTTCATGTGGATTAAACCTGTAATAAAAATAAAAAGTATTCTCCAAAAAACATTTCTAAACAAAAACGTTAAATGCTATTAGTTAATCATCCCAATATTTTCTGAAAAGGTCAACGTTGTGGTTTGCACTGTGCCCAAAGCTTTAATACGTAAACCCTCATCTGGTGCCAATAAAGGATTTTATACTGGCGACCCGTTTTTTGGCTCCTCCAATGTATATTTTGTCTCACTATTTTGTCGGGGTTTTGATTTCTGAGTTATTTGTGTTGATAATTGTGATACCAGGCTGGTATTTACAGATTCACTTTATCCTAGATAAAATCGAACATTTTATCTCAATATCTTTGAGAGGTTTAGATAAAGTTTAAACAAAATCAGGTTTAGACCCTGGAATCCTGTCTGCACATTACATACTGACCTGGGCCCCGTCTTACAAAGAGTTACGATTGATCCAAATCAATCGAAAGTCCTCCAATCGATCTCAAGTTTGCAGTCTCCTATCTCTTATGTACATAGTTGCGATTGATATCAATCGCGAATAAGTTGCGATTGATATCAAATCTTTGTAAGACAGGGCCCTGGTTGGTAAATAAATATTTTTTTCTAAATAATGCTACATCTGTGCTTGGACAAGTGATTGATCAAGATAATATTGCATTTACAGCTTTAGAGAATTGAGAGGCGCCTCCGTCGGTTCATATCAATATTTATAATAATTATAGTGCTTATATAGCGCCTAACACTTACTTTATCAGAAATCTCTGCATCATATTTACCCTGGCTTTAGCAGTGCAGCTGTTACACACGCTGCGTTTCAAGGAATAATTCCTACCAGGTACCCATTATGGTGACAATTAGTAAAATCGTGTAATTTGAGTATTATCCGGGAATTATCCGCCAAATCAAGTCTTAAATATTTCTATGTGGCGGCATTCCTGCGAACTAATACTCAAGAAGTACATTTAGGTTATAGACCTTTAATATACGAAACGTGTACAGTAACCAATGAAATATAACTAAATATCATGAAGCAGATTTTGGGTTCTAGGCTATTAATAAACGAAACGTGTACAGTAGGGGTTTGCAACATGCTTAACAGTTCTGTTAACATGCTCTGTCTGAGAACCAAAAATGAAATCAAATATTAAAACAAAACTAATAAACATGAATATCAAAACAGAAAAGGAAACAAAAATAATATGTGATTTTGTCGTTATCGATTCTTCCACGCTTATCCGAGTTCCTCGAGAATGTTGAAGATTGAAGTAATTATGTATGTCTGGATTAATATTGGTAAGGGATTATACATACAGAAAAGGGAAAATTACAAGTGCAACGTTTCACTTACTCCTGTCCTGTGAGTCGACGAATAAGGCTTGTCTTCCCAACACCCGCCGGACCAACTACCATTATTCGAGATCTGTTCCACGGGGCCATTCCATTCGCAATCGCTTCTTCCGCGTCAATCTTCGTTTGCCCTAAAAGAAATTATATATGATTACGTTAAGGTGAAACGTAAAAAACACCACAAGAGGCCTTCGGACCTAACGCTCACCTGAGCTTATTTGAGCTAAAGAATATGGTGTCCTTGTTTTTAGAAAGGATTTTTTTTTGTTTAAGGCCTATCTGGTATAGCGTAGCTTTCGATATATAAAGCCAGTAATGAACAGTGGTTCGAAAAAAATGTGCATTATGCCGCCAACGAACATTCAATATAATCAGACCAATCACAAACATTTTCAAAGGATTTTCAAATTTGAATACAAATAATGTAGCCATTTTAATAAACATGTAAAACATTAATGTATTGCTTCTAAGTAACGGCTTGCATGGTGATGTAGATATACAGTAGGCTTGCGGGTGCATCATGTGAGATAGAGGGAGGATTGACGAGTCCTGACGACGGATAGTCAACCTGTTCGAAACGTCGAGCCACTACCGCCACCCATGCTCTCCAAGCGCTATGGGTCTCCTCAGAACTATAAGCTAAGAAAGATAACCAACAGTATTTTTCAAGACTACACCAACAGTCCTTTTCAGGACTACACACCCTCATGAGAGATTACCGAGAGTCCTTTTCAGGACTCCTCAATCCTCCCTCTCTCTCACATGGTGCACCCGCAAGCCTACTGTATTTATGCTATTATATTCAAAACTTCTTTGAGACACTTTATCAACGGCTAAGTTTCCAATTTAAACAAGTATTATATTTTCAACAGCTTTTTTTTACAGAAAGACCAAACATGGACATTCTATCTAATTCCATAACAAAGTATATACAATTTACTGTAAAACGTTTCAGTTTCATAAATGTAATGAATGGATGATACGAAACTCTAATGTTAATAATAATTATTTTATTTGCGCATTTTTCCAAAAACATGTTCACATGTTCTTTACAGATATATTGTTATCAGAAGAGGTGATTTTTGAAATATCTGTTAAAGGTATTGAGAGACTGCTAGGTTACGATGAGATATGGGTAGGTTATTCAACCGTTTTGGAGCAGCAGTTGTGAAGGCTCCGTCACCAAGTGTAGGTAGCATCTTGGGAGATGGATGGTTCAGCGTGATCCCTTGAGAGGAGCTAAGGGAGTAGCGGGATGGTGGTTTGATAGTTATGAGTTCAGATAGGTAAGGAGGAGCCAAACCGTGGATGCACTTGAAGGTGATAAGAAGTATGTTGCATTCCGAAATTATCTCATATTAGTTCATATATCACATCAATGATTCAACGATTTTCATTAAAACATCTATCATATTATTCATTATATACCTCACTTAAGAAATCCAGCCATCTGTTTGGTCAAAATTGCATTCATAAACTTTAACTATATTCCTGTAAAATTCCCGGTAAAATTCCAAACCTATGTAATAATTCTAAAATAATAGTTCTAAAATCCCGGCAAAATTCCAGTTAACATGGTTACCGGGAAAATAGTTCAGTCTTGGTGAAATGCCCAAAGGTTCACATGTTAACAACTGGTTTGAGCGATCGAGGATACCGTACGTGTGCGAAGAATTGGTCGGTAATTTCAAACCGAAGGCAAAAATGGTTGAAGAAACTCTCCCAAGATTTCAACTTCTTGATGATGATCAAATGCAAGACTTGCTGACAGCAGGGACATGCTAGACAGAGCACCAAAAAGGGTACGTTAAATTCTCCATAATTTTTTTTCAACAGTCTAGGCCTAGATTCTGGTAAGGAGGTCTAGTAGTGCAAAAATCCTTCCCGTAAAGATTGCACGGAATTCAGATTGCACACACCCCTATTACCCCTATTGCATTGCATTGCAATATGCATTGGCATTGCAAACTAATATTGCTCGTGATTCTGAAGATGATACTTAAAAAGTGAGGTGTCATATGAGAGCACAGGTTCTTCTCCATATTCCCCACAGGGCCGGCCCACCCCCAAAATTGTAAAAATATATTGCTTAGACTAGAATCTAGATCTAGTCTACAGTACTCTCAAAGATACACTCATAAAAACAACCGTGCAGATAAACTAGAGAAAGGCCAGGGTGGTGTCATAAGTTGACTCTTTTGTTTTCGGCATATAAAAGTATTAATGACTGCTTTAATATTCGAGAAATAGTTGTTTTTATACGCTCTCGGGAAGGTTACAATTGGGCTATTGCCCTCGGCACGCCTTGGGCAATAGCACAATTCTAACCTTCCATTGAGCGTATAAAAACAACTATTTCTCTCAAAGCAGTCATAAATACTATATTAAAATCTGAATTCTCTCGAAATTTCAATCCGTAACGCTGGAATTGACAGGTAAAATCAAACTTTCACTAATTTATGACAGTGTACAATTGAGATTTCATCATCATTCTTTAAAGGTATTGCAAGTTTTTGGTATGGGGGTCAGGAATTTGGTTCAAATGAACATATTAGAAACAAATGTGATTTTACAATATTCAGTGATAGTTGTCGCGGTTGAAATCGGGTCTTAAGTGATACAATTGTAAATAATAAACCTTTTATGCTGTATGGCGCCTTCTCAAAACTGATAAGTATTTAGCTTCAAAACAATGATTGTTGACTACGATCGACCGATTTGTTATTCCCTTTTAGAAAATATATATCATAACTGCATATTCTGAGATTTGTTATGGTCGCAGCTATCATGGAATGGCTTTACGTGCTATTCGAATTGTTTGAAATGTAGGCCTACTGGGAGCACCGGTAAATTTGTTATCATTCAATATCCCGAAAGCAAAAGTGTTTAAGGGGCTACATTTGTAGTGCTTTAATATCCACAGGAGCATCCGAATATATCAACATTTTAAAGAATTACTATCAATCCAATTTTCAAAATTTCCCAAAACTTTGAATTACCTTTAAAGGTAAATACCAGTTCTGGCCATGCGATTGCATTGTAAAAGAAACGTTGTGGAATCGATCGCAAAAGTTTGATCATCTATCGTATAAGTATAGGCGTGTACTGCAAGGTTCTGGAATCATCAAAATGATAAGAAATATGGCCCAGTCTTGGTAAAGTTACAAGCACTGTACAAAGAAAGATGTATATGGGACTACGCGACACGTGCGCGATATCTATCCGGTCTGGATAGATATAATAATTTAACAAATATATCAATTAGTAGGCGGTTTCCCGGCAAAACTTGTATCCCCTAGTAGTTTTTTGTGTTGCGAAAATATATTTTTTCCCTATTTTTTTCCTATTTTTTCTCTATTTTCTGGAAATTCAGACTATTTTTTTCCTATTTCCTTCAAGAAAATAGGAAAAAAATAGGGCTATTTTTTTCCTATTTTTAAGTAAAAACTATTTTTTCCCTATTTTTTTCACCTATATTTTTTTTCAGACTATTTTTTTCCTATTTCCTTCAAGAAAATAGGAAAAAAATAGGGCTATTTTTTCCTATTTTGAAGCACAAACTATTTTTTCCCCATTTTTTTCACCTTCAACTTTTGTGGACTATTTGTTTCCTATTTTTTTATAAGAAAATAGGAAAAAAATAGTTCTATTTTTTCCTATTTTCGAGTACCAAACTATTTTTTCCCTATTTTTCCACCTTCATCTTTTTCAGACTATTTTCTTCCTATTTTCTCCAAAAAAAATATGAAAAAAATAGGATTATTTTTTTTCTCTTTTCGACTTCAAAACTATTTTTTCCCTATTTTTTCACCTTTATCTTTTTCAGACTATTTTTTCCCTATTTTTTCACATTTATCTTTTTCAGACTTCTTTTTACCTATTTGCGAGTACTATTTTCATCCTATTTTTTGCACTTAAATTTTTTATGACATGATACAAATTTGTAAACTATTTTTTGTCTATTTTCTAAACTTGCATATTTTCATTGTTTCTCCTGCCATTATCTCTGTTGTTAATTTTGCGACTTATTGGTGGTTTTTAGCTGTCGGTTCACATATTGAATAGTGAGCTCAAAGATAACCATAAATAAACCATGTGTAACAAGAAAATGTACTCATAGAAATTTCAATTATTTTTTCCTTTCTTAATAGAAAAAAAAACATTCGATCGAGATATTCCCGTTCTATGTGTGTGCAAAGTTTCAACGTAGAGGACAGTACGCAAGTACCCCTACTAGAGTACCTATATATAGGTACTCTAACCCCTACGTAACTGAACTAGAAGGAGTCGGGCTAACTCGCCCCAGCCTCAAAGACTGGGGCGAGATATCCCGACATGATTTATCGATCGAGAGATACCAGTGGTCTGCTAATTTACGGCCAGGACTAAAGAATGTAAACAAACATCAGCCATCTAGTCTAAAAATGTACAATGTGCACAAACATAATACACATTGGTATCTCTCGATCGATGAATCGTGTCGGGACATCTCGCCCCAGTCTTTGAGGCTGTGGCGAGATGTCCCGTGGGGCGAGTTAGCACGGATTCAAAAAGAAACCCGTTATTTTTTACCCCCATTGCTTTTCGTGCGCTTGCTGAATCATTGTGCGCATCGGACTTTTATTGCTGATTTTCGTTCTTCAAACGTCTCCAAATCACACCAAAATGTCTTCCAGCAATTATTCTAGCGATGAAATTTCATCAATAGATAGTGACTCCTCATACTCCGATGCCTCCTTATCCCATTTTAGTGATTCTTCCCAAGAAAATGAGCCCGACAATTTTTCAAAATATTAGTCCCACTCGTAGAGATACAAGTTTGTTGTCGAATGACGGACAATCGACGAGCGGAACTGGCCCCAGAAAACAGCTGAAAAGGTACGTTTATATCTGAAACTTAATTATATTATGATATATAGATTTTTATTGTGTCTGTTGTTGAATATAATGCTACTTCATAGTATAGAATGGTATTTTACGTATCAATATTCCCATGTAGTGTTGAGGTTGTACACAACTTCTGAGTGAATGAGTGAATGAGTGAATGTAAACAAACGTGATTACAATAAATCCACGTAGAATTTCAGATTTTTTACCATTGCTACGTCTGTCAATTATATTGCCTTGCATAATATAATGTTTTGATGTGGTTTTAGGCTAAATTGTCTCTCAAATTATTTTTCTAGGAATCAGAAAACCCAACCTGCTAAGCACCACGCAAGCCAAGAAGTTGTTGTCGAGTGACGGACCATCGACGAGCGGAACTGGCCCCAGAAAACAGCTTAAAAGGTACGTTTATATCTGAAACTTAATTATATTATGATATATAGATTTTTATTGTGTCTGTTGTTGAATATAATGCTTCTTCATAGTATAGATCTAGAATGGTATTTTACGTATCAATATTCCCATGTAGTGTTGAGGTTGTACACAACTTCTGAGTGAATGAGTGAATGTAAACAAACGTGATTACAATAAATCCACATAGAATTTCAGATTTTTTACCATTGCTACGTCTGTCAATTATATTGCCTTGCATGATATAATGTTTTGATGTGGTTTTAGGCTAAATTGTCTCTCAAATTATTTTTCTAGGAATCAGAAAACCCAACCTGCTAAGCACCACGCAAGCCAAGAAGTTGTTGTCGAATGACGGACCATCAACGAGCGGAACTGGCCCCAGAAAACAGCTGAAAAGGTACGTTTATATCTGAAACTTAATTATATTATGATATATAGATTTTTATTGTGTCTGTTGTTGAATATAATGCTACTTCATAGTATGGAATGGTATTTTACGTATCAATATTCCCATGTAGCATGTACTATGTAGTGTTGAGGTTGTACACAACTTATGAGTGAATGAGTGAATGTAAACAAACGTGATTACAATAAATCCACGTAGAATTTCAGATTTTTTACCATTGCTACGTCTGTCAATTATATTGCCTTGCATGATATAATGTTTTGATGTGGTTTTAGGCTAAATTGTCTCTCAAATTATTTTTCTAGGAATCAGAAAACCCAACCTGCTAAGCACCACGCAAGCCGAGAAGAAGAGCAAGTCTTCCATTAAGTCCGAGAATGTGTCTGCGAGGTAAATAAATGTCCTTACTAACTAGAAATCTAAATCTATTGTTGATAATCTTTTTGGGTATATTTATTTCATGTTTGTTAGTTAAAGGTATTACAAAGTTTTAGTATTGGGTCATGAATTTGGTTCAAATTAACATATTGGAAGCATATGCGTTCCTACAATATACATTGATCGTTGTCGCGATTGAAATTGAGTCTAAAGTTATATTATAAATAATAAACTCTTTATGTTGTATAGCTTCCTCTCAAGGTCAAGATATTAGTTTAGCTATGAAACAATGTTTCTTGACTAAAATCAACCGATTAGCTATTCCCGTTTGAAAATTATATATCCCAACTACATATTCTGAGATTTTCATGGTCGCAGCTACCATTGTACGGCCATAGGCGCTATTTGAAATTTATCAAAATTTACCGGGAGCACCGGTAAATTTTTATATTCAATTTTTCTTGAAAACAAGTGTTTTAGGGGCTAATTTTTTTAGTGCTCATAATGCAGGGGCATCCAAATATATCAAAATTGTAAAGATTCACTATCCACCCAATTTTCGAAATTTCCCAAAACTTTGTATTACCTTTAAGATCTGACATCAAAATATTAGAGTAGTTTACCTCATCATTATGCTAGAAAAATAATGTGCAGGTGGCACAAGTTCTACCTACATTATTTTTCTCTTTCCTTTTTATTTTTTTCTTCAAAAAATTGTTCCTTTACTATTTTCTTTTCTGTATTTTATGTTTTATTTTATGTATGTTCACCCAATATATCTAAGAATAAAATAAAATTTAATTAATTGCCTACCTGAGTGGTTTACATTTCATGCACCTTGACAGCTCTATGATGACTCTGTTGTTTCACCATCCGTTCGTCGTCAGCCTGGCATCTTTTTTGCTATCATTCTTTTGTACACACATGTTCTATGCCTTTGAATTTGTTATTATGAAATACATAAATACTTGTACTAAGTATTAATTGCATGTTCATAAATGTACCAATGCATGATTATTCTAACCCCTAACTCACATTTCATTTATATCTTTACAGATCCATTGAAACTAATCGAGAGACAATGTACATGTAACGTACAACCACCATTTGATTAGATGCCTGTGAACAGCATGACGAACATCTGTATCCTTTACATTAGTATTTGTTTCCATTTTATTATGTAATTCTTATGTCTAATCAATAATCATTGAGATTCATAGGCAAGTACAACATGTATGTGTACACAATGAGTGCCTGCATATTGTGAAGATAAAGGACCATAATACCATTACTTATGATACATGGTAATGATGGTATACTTTGTAAAACTATTTGAAAATAGTAGCATGTAAGTCTGTCATTTTCTTGTTTATATATATCTCAGTGACATGACATGTCATTGATTTTGTAGTAAGTGTTTCTAGATTATGATGATTGTATTAAGATTTTGACAGTTCCATTGAGATTGAGAAAATTATGTAACATGTCAACTGTACTATAAAGCATACCGGTACGTGCATTGTTGAAAAATCTGTTCTATGATTTATTTTATTTTGTTATCTTTGTAAATAACGAGAAAAAAATATTATTTGTCATGATTTTCTTGATGTTTGAAAATTGTATTACATTATTAAGAGCACTTTGTAATTAAATTATAATAAAAGAGACAGAAAACAACACTCTCATGTCGAGAATACTGCTTTATTTGGTTACTAGTGAGGAAGAGAGCTTGTGATCGTCTGGCATATCCGCATCGGCTCAGTAATAGTCCTGAAATTCACCTCTGGAAAATAAAGTACATGTATTTTATTGGAAACATTCCCTTTTATTCTTTTTGTTTGTTACAGTCCACTGCCATTATAACGAGGTGCTCGGGACCAAGCCAATTTCCTTGTTAAAATGAAATCATGTTATACTCAAGTTACTGAACACATTGGTTTGTTTAAAAATTGGGACTGATGAGAATTGCCTCATAATAACATCTTGGTGTATCCATGTTCGTTATAATAGGACTGGACTGTATAACATTTTCAATATATACCCATTGACTATTTTAAATGTTCTACTAAATGGATTAGACTGAAAGGATGAAGTGAATTTGGCAAACTGAGTAGGTGCATCGATGCAGAGAAAAGAGCTGTAGGAGTAGGGTGACTATTCTACAGTGGAAACTTTTGACAATGAGGTCATGTGCAACCAAGAAATATTAACCCCCAAAAGCTGGTAAATTACCTTGTCATTTTAGGTATAACTGATCTCTTTATATCAAGTTTGCACTGTGTGATTTAGTTGAATATACAGAGTTGTTGACTGGATGTGTGAGATGGTAGTGCTTGAGAAATCCATGAAAGTAAAGGATGAGTGATCTCCCCTATTTCCTGACTATTTTTTCTGATTTCCTCACTATTTTCTTACTATTTTTTTCCTATTTTCTTACTATTTTTTCCCTATTTTCCTACTATTTTTTCCCTATTTTCCTACTATTTTTTTAGCTATTTTTTTCCTATTTCCTTACTATTTTTGTCCTATTTCCTCACTATTTTTTTCCTATTTCCTCACTATTTTATTCCTATTTTCCCACTATTTTATTACTATTTTCCCACTAATTTTCACTGTTCACTAGCACCTAGTTATCACTATTTTTTCACTATTTTCTTCATAATTTTCTACACTATTTTTTTCCTATTTTTTTCCTATTTTCAGGTCTGAAAAATAGGAAAAAAATAGGAAAAAAATAGAAAAAATTGTTTCAAACCTATTTTTTTCCTATTTCCAAAACTATTTTTTACCTATTTTTTCCTTTTAAAAAAATAGGGAAAAAATAGAAAAAAAATATATTTTCGGGACTATTTTATCCCTATTTTTCCCCTATTTTTTTCCTATTTTTTTACGACTGGGGTCACCACGTATTTAGTCAAAACATATTCTTTGACTTGAATGGTAATAAAGAGCTTCCATTTCATTTTTTGAAATTGGAGTGTTTCCAATACTGGTCTTTACCTTTAAGCCAAATTAAACCCGATTTAGTGACCCTTAGGCATTATGCAAACGGTAGCGTACCGTATATCATGTTTTTTTTTAAAGTATTTTAGTTTTAAAGCTTTGATAATTATCATAATCCCCATAATCTAGCTAATATATTTTCCCCGCTCCTGTGGTGACAACAAAAATGGAAAACATAAGACACATAATAATCCTATCATAATTTTTCCCCCTTGTGGGAAATATCGCCCCACAACCCTGCCCCGACTGAGCTTATCCAGGCTATGCCACTTTGCCTAATGTCTGACTATACCCATATGAATTGTCCTCAAAATTAATAAATGGAATAACAGAAAAGACCCTAATGGCAAATCATGCATTTAATTGCATTTTTTGTATCTGTAAACGTGTGTCGCATTTCTTCCCCCTAACATTCCTAACTAAAACTGGAAAATTGAATGATAATTGGCATTGCAAAGCCGATCTGCGCTAACTTAAATGCAAAGTAAATGAATTCGAATGACAAACTCGCGAATTTCGCCGGGAAATCCTATAATAAAACTACCTTTATTCATCCACAATCTTGATTTCCTAAAACTTTCTTAACACCGGAAACACACCGAGTTGGACCGGACCATGAACCTAGCTATTACCCGGAGAGGGGTGGGGAGTAAGGCACTTTAAAATTATGTTTTGTTTGGGGGGATAGGGGGCTTGAACACTCTCGGACCTTAAAGGTCTTTGTGTCATGTAGCGTAAAAATAGGTATTGCAATCCTAATATGATTTACTGTTTGAGTTCTATAATATTTTAGATATTAAAAACCGATATTATATATATTTCGTACGCTTAAATATTCATTTATACAACATACGAATATGTCTTTCTCTGTAATCACATCACGAGGTATAATTCATGGAAAAAAGAAAATCTTGAAACTCTTTATTGGCTGAAATTGAAGAGCTTCTGGATGCCTCGATATGGCTACGGCTATATAATTTGTAGATCTAAAAGTTCTACTAAAAGCTTCTTTCTACAACAGATTTTGAATCTCGCCTTCTCACCTTCTTGAACCTGAGAAGTCGAGAAGACGAGATTCGGAATCTCGCTTCCTCACCTTCTCGTACCCGAGAAGTCAAGAAGACGAGATTTGGAATTTTGCCTTCTCACCTTCTTGTACCTGAGAAGTCGAGAAGACGAGATTTGGAATCTCACTTTCTCACCTTCTCGTACCCGAGAAGTCGAGAAGACGAGATTTGAAATCTCGCTTTCTCACCATCTGGTACCCGAGAAGTCGAGAAGACGAGATTCGGAATCTCGCTTCCTCACCTTCTCGTACCCGAGAAGTCGAGAATACGAGATTTAGAATCTCACTTTCTCACCTTCTCGTACCCGAGAAGTCGAGAAGACGAGATTTGAAATCTCGCTTTCTCACCATCTGGTACCCGAGAAGTCGAGAAGACGAGATTCGGAATCTCGCTTCCTCACCTTCTCGTACCCGAGAAGTCGAGAATACGAGATTTGGAATCTCATTTTCTCACCTTCTCGTACCCGAGAAGTCGAGAAGACGAGATTTGGAATCTCGCTTTCTCACCTTCTTGTACCTGAGAAGTCGAGAAGACGGGATTTGAAATCTCGCTTTCTCACCATCTGGTACCCGAGAAGTCGAGAAGACGAGATTTAGTATCTCACCTTCTCACTTTCTCGTACCCAAGAAGTCGAGGAGACGAGATTTGGAATCCCGCCTTCTCGCCTTCATGGACCAAAAAAGGCTGAGAAGACGAGATGCCGGATCACGCCTTTTCGCCTTTTCGGACCAAAAAAGTCGAGAAGACGAGGAATTATCTCGTCATCTCGGTGGCACTTTTAAGCTTCCCTACGTAAGTGACGTCGCCGTGCAATGGTGCGAAAGGATCAAACGAAATTTCACTCCGCATAACAATAAACATAAAACTTGGTACGCGCGGCGCATGGTGCACGCATGGTTTGCTGCCAGCTTAATAGTGCGCGCTCACGTTCGGCAATGTGATTAAAACAAACAAGAAAATCGCTGAGATTTAGGCCCAGGAAAACTGTTTTAAGCTCGGTAACGTCCGAGGTGTTGTATAAAACAAATAGTGAATGGTCTTTATTCGTGCAATGGAACAAGATTTTTCATTCGGTGAAAGATGAGACGTTCCATTCAACTCGGCTGAGCCTCGTTGAATATAGCGTCTCTTATCTTTCACCTCGTGCAAAATCTTGTAAAATTGCACTCATGGCCATTCACTATTTGTAAATTATTTTATAATAATTTGCCAGTGTTTGTTTTGCGTGACTACTAAAGCATGTGTATAATACTATGCTTATCAACTAGGGGACCTACGCCCTTAAGTCATAAATGACAGTACTGAAGATTAATGCCCCACAAAAGGGCACTAATATAGCACATCGACATGGTTTTGATCCCGAGGCCATTGCTTTGCCACTGAACCACGACTGTACGCAGCGGGGGCTAGGGTAGGGGGCAGTTCCCCAAACAAAAAACAAAAAACAAAAAAATATCAATAACTCATTGAATTCCCCCCCCCCCCTCCGTTTCCCAGCAGAAACAAATTTATGTGTGCCCATGCCTTGAGCCATAATGCATGGCCGTACAGAGGATTTTGTTATGTTTGGGACCGGGGTAAAATTCAATGAATTATTGATAATGTATTGCATTTTTTCTTTTTTGTTGTTGTGGGAACTGCCCCCTAATTCAGAGTCTCCTTTGATGCTTCATCGATTACGAAAAGGCATTCTACTCAGTCTGGCAGGAAGGTATGTGGGAAGCAATGAACTTCTTTGGCTACTCATCAAAGTATATACACCTACTTTAAGCCCTCTACCAACAATCAAGCAGTGCAGTCACAGTAAATGGTGAACCGACTGACTGGTTTAAAAACCAAAGTTGGTGTACGCCAAAAATGTGTCCTGTCCCCACAACTTGTTAACATCCTACTCGAAGCTGTGATGCTCTACGCATTAAACGACACCATGATGGGCGTAAGAGTACAGGGTCAGCTGATCGACAACCTAAGATTTGCTGACGACATTGTCTTTATAGCTGACGATGATAGAGACGTTCAAACATTAACTAACCTAGTACATCAGAGCAGCTCAAACTTTGGACTAAAAATAAAACAGAAGTACAAGCCATAAGCAAACAGCCTAAACTACTGAATATAAACATTGGGGGAGAACAGCTAAAACAAGTAGACAAGTTCACTTACCTAGGTGGAACAATAAGCATCACTGGATCCTGCTCGGGAGAGGTACAGCACCACATTGGGAAGACAATAGGAGCATTCCAAGCATTCAAAACAAATCTGGGCATCACAAGATATACCTTTTTTTTTAAAGGTAGAACTGTACAAATTCCTGGTGTTGTCGATTCTGTTATATGATGCAGAAACGTGGACATTAAAGAAGGTCGATGAAAATAAACTTCAAACTTTTAAGATGGCATGCCTCAGGATAATCATGGGTGTGACCACACTTGACAGGATGATAAACACACACACATACGAACACAACTGAACATGGAAGAAACCATCATCGACAGGGTTGCCACAAAAAGATTGAGATACTTTGGACATATCAACAGAATGAATCCAAAAAGATACCCCCACATCCTTCTCAACGGACAAGTACACGGAGAACGCCCAGGGGGGGGGGGGGGGGGGACCAGCTAAGAGATGGACGGACTGTATCAAGGCTGACCGCAGCAACAGACACATTGACTCCATGACTAAAACCACTAGGCTGACAGAAGATAGGAAGGCGTAGCAAGCCGTTGTGAAACAGAAGCCATCATCTATCCCATCGATGGGCTGGACGGCTTAAGTCAAGTCAAGGGTTTCTGCAATATATAACGGGATTGTATGCAGCTCTATTCCGATGAGCTTATAGAGTAGCTTATGCTTGGATCATCAACATTTATATGTAATGCCTAGGTCACATTTGCTCTACGGCTAGGATACGGCGGCCGTAGGCCCCCGAAATCGAGATGATCTGCAGAGGATCTGTGGTGGCCTCAGGGTCACCCTAGGGCGTATTCATATCTTTACAGGCCGTATGGGTCGCCGTGGTATTATAAAGCGGAGTTAATTTTTCGTTTCAAGGTTCGCCGTAGTAATTAGGCAATAGGACAAACCGTAGCCATGCCATTGAACAATTCAATGGTGACCATACTTCGGCCGTACGGTGTCCTTGCGTCTACCTTGTGTCTGTCTTGGCAAATGAAATCATGTGATAAGAGGCCTGGGCATTCGGCTCAACAAGTAGACATCTTTAAATAGTCTGTTTCCTGACAGAAAGAAACTACTTTGAATGACGTTCTTTTGGTAGGTACGGCCATAGTCTCTATATCAAAAATCATAGTAATAATTATAATATTAATAGTAATACTTTATTTATAAATCGCTTTTTTCATGTAAATTAATATGTGCTTTACAATTGCGTTACTAACAGAAGAAGTGAGTTTTTGATATTTTTTAAAAGTATTGAGAGTTTGCTGGTTGCGAAAAAAAATAACTATTGTATTGAATTTAATAATACTAATTGAAACACATGGGAGCTTTCAAGAGAAATTAACAAATTGAAATTTGAAAATGAGGCCCCAAAATGTAAGGGTAAATACATTTAATAATGCCCAATTATCATTCTTATTATTTCCATCATCATCATCATCATTGTTATTAATATTATTGTAATCATTATCATTACCATTTTTTCGTCATCATTACTAATATCATCATTATCATAATTAATATTTGTATTATCATTATTATTTTAATTATTGGTATTGGTATAAGCATACACATGTTTTGGTTGGATATCTACAATCCAACTTTTTCAAGGTTTTTCTATACTTGAATTGAAAATGAATTTTGATTTTTATTAAAATGAAAACAATAGAGACACAACATCGCAAAGGTGCATTGCATCAAAATTTCAAATCAGACATTTTAATCATGTCAATAATGATAATTACAATCCATATGGGCGTGTAAGCATAATTATGCCTGGGGCGGAGGGGATCGGATGCTGTTGTATCCTACCAGAATATCACGTGTCACATTTCTAAGAGAGAGCAACAATGTTGAATGTAAGTTCTTCCTTATATGATATAAGGTAAGATACAATACAAGAAGGCAAACTGTTCGCTTTCCAAATGGGATGTTTTTCAGAATCGTGGGTGTTTCATAATTTTGAGGGGACTACCTTCAGCACTCCCATGTCTACATCAACAATGAAACGGAGATGGTCGCCATTTTTGCCCTTCATTTTTATATGCCTCTTTCACGCGTGCAAGAATGAAAATTAGACTGACAATTGGTGCGCTCAGTCGATGGGTTTACCAACACGTTAAAGGGCACAGTGATACATTCGAATCATTTTACGTCTATTTAGAGCTAGGAGTGCGTTAACTCTGGGTTAAATTATATGAATTGACGCCTACCTGGCTCCAAATATACAATTTATTTTGCTAAAAGTACTCTGTACTAACCAGCGTCAACCTCGGGAAAACACACGCTGAGTATGTCTTCCCGTTGTATCTTCTGTAAGGCATCTATCAAAGTCTGTCTCATTGTTGATGATGTTTGCCCTTTCATCCAGTCTCTCAGCAACTCCAACGACCCCATATGTGAATGATCTTGGCTGTTCCTTTTCTGAGCACTTTGAATATCATACGAAGGAATGTTTAGTGCCCTTCCGAGATCATCTATTTCTGCATCTCGCTTTGTTCTTCTGGCAACTGCTTTCAGAATATCATCGAAAGCTTGCCTGTCTGTACCCGCCATTCTAGATACATGTATAAAACGAAAATAAGAAAATAGGTTAGACTTTCCCCAAGGTCAGTATAACAATTGTTTGAATAATAAATGAGATGTATTTCTTCAACATTTAACCGTATAGTGGGGGCTGTGAGGGATAATTTGGTGAATATTCTTCTAAAAGCACCAAATTTGGCCCAGAGGTAGATTATACCATACTATTACGATTTCTGCAGGACGTCAAGAGAGGCGCCCTCTGGGACTGCCATATTGGGCAAATCCAACATGGCCGCCATCTGAGCTAAAGGTCAAGCGTAGTTTCGAAAGGAAATGGGCTAGTATGATAACAGTTCATATATTTATAGGGTTTGGGGGGTCAGAGAATCTGATTATAATGTTCTTTCATTGATTTGAGGTCTCCTTGGGGCTGCCATACTGGTCATATTGGTCAAATCCAAAATGGCCGCCATCTGATAGTTACAGGTCATGTGTAGTTTCGAAAGGGAATGGGCTAGTATGATAAAAGTTTATATAGTAAGGGGGGTTTCTGGGTCAGAGAATCTGATTATGATGTTGCTTGTATCAATTACAGGTATCCTTGGGGCTGTCATGCTGGTCATATTGGCCAAATAAAAAATGGCCGCCATCCGAGTTAAAGGTCAAGCGTAGTTTCAAAAGGAAAAGGACCAGTATGATAACAGTTGATTCATGGGGTTTCCGGGGTCGGATAATCTGATTATGATGTTCTTTATCAATAAGCGAGTTCTTAATTGCACACTGCGCATGCGCCATAATCGGGAACGAACTTTTTCAAAGGTTACATGAACATAAAGAGAGCTGAGAGAGGAACTGTAATTTGTTTGTGTGCTGGCCTTTCCTTTGTGAATGATCACATCTGACACATCAGTAACCGGAAATCATTTCTGAATGTCGGATTTGGTTCTTTATAGTAAACTTTATTTGGAATCTGGTCATCGGTAAAGTATTATCGGCATTATCGTGATCCAAGTCCCCAGGGACTCGGATCCATGGACACTCTTTACTCTGAAAAAACATTTCCTAACTTCCAAAATTGTTACCACCAAAGCGCGCGTTTAATGGATTATTACTTCATTTAGTCAAGCCAATTTAATTAGTAGGCCTATGAAATTACTTCACTATTTAAAATAAAGCAAACTATAATTTAAATTTATTTAGTCATCAAGCATCGATTAGTCTGAATTAATTAATATTATATTAATTAATTTCACATTGCCTTTAACGGTTATTTCAGACGAAATATAACTTTCATTAAATTTTGTTTTTAAATGATATTACTGATTTATTTAGTCAAGCCAATTTATCTAGTAGGCCTATTAAGAGAAACACTATAAAACTGTCTATATATTCTTCGTGGTGCGAGTCCTCCTTGCATGTTAAGATCATCAAATTTCCCATACATACATACATATTGATATTTATATAGCGCCTTTACATGCTCAAGGCGCTTTACATAAAAAAAAAATGTAAGGGGGACTTATATGTGTAAGGGGACTTACACAGTGGCGGATCAAGCCGGCGGCAAGGGGAGGGGGGGGGGGCCTAATTTGTGAGAAAATATTTAGCGGCGACTCAGCCAGCCGGTGAATAAGCAATTTTGTTTAATTTATTTATTTATTAATTATTATTGTTATTATTATTATTATTGCCAGTGGGGGGGGGGGGTCGCTCCCCCCCCCCCCCATAGATCCGCGCCTGCTCTTGTACACGTCATGTGATTCCTGACTGAACTAAAGATTTATAATTATGACTGCATGAGCTAAGTCCAGCATTTTGTGTGCCAATATCATAAAAAGAGAGTGCAATCGCCGAAATTTATTGTAATGGTATGTTAATTGACAACGTAGACATATTAAGTTTCTCTGCGAATTCTGCGATTTTGTAAGAGCTATGGTACTTTTGTTTTTAGCGCTCCTAAATAAGCGATGATATGAGTAGTCGTAATAGCAGCGTTTCAAAGTTTAAAAATTCAATCAAAATTGTCTAGGTTAGTGCAAATATCAAAATACTTCTTTGTTATTCAACGATTATTTGTAATGGTTCTTAATAATTAATTTAATGTAATAGATCATTGAGTTTTAATTAGGGCCAAACTTGACTTGTTACATAACAATGTAAGAGAGAAAGAGAGGTTATCTCTAAAAATGAAATGAAAGGACTCTTGAAAGTAAAATAGCCCTTTCATTTCATTTTTGAAATAAACTCTAATCCATCCATTGATATTTAAATTGTACTGCTCCTACTGTGTGCTTTTTTTTCACACTCTCCCTGATCTATAAATGTTTTTTTCTTTATTTGATCATCAACAGAAACAAAATGCTTAAATGGGGGCATTGATGTATATAGAAAAAACAGGATTAAGATCCCATGCAACGCTTCGAAATGTAAAAGAAGAATAAGAAAAATAAAGTTGAGATTCGATCTTTATGTCTAGACGTTGCATAATGCAATTCGTGTTGGTATTGTATTCCATCTCAGAGTGATTATAGACGTTATTTTTAAGGATAATACAGTTAAAGCTGTCTGGGTTTTTGAAGATAATGCTTCAAAACCAATCGACCAAGCTGTTTATTTCTGTATTCATGGTCTGTTCCTACTGTTTATCTATTTTCATCGCCAACCCTCGAAAACGAATTTATAATGATTTCACAGAGGAAAGTTTGCATAGGAGAACTTTATATATGAAGAGTTTCATTCCAAAAGGAGCTAAATCCACTTTGGGTACTTCTGAGTAAATTGCCTTTTTTATTTCTCCACTTTCCCTTTAGCCATGTACCTTAATGTTGTTATATATGTCAAAGGTGTCACCCTGGACCAATAATATATGATAAGAAAAAATCTACTAGTTTTTCCTGATTTTTACTAAATTTTTAGATTTTTTTTTTCTTCGTGGATTTAGCTCCTTTTGGAATGAAACATGATATCGTACCTGAAAAATTTCATATTTTCTCAATAAAGTCACTGAAATTTATTTAAATTTAGTAGCAAACCTTTCCTTTTAACTCATAGCCTGCCACGAGGCTGCGTGCACGCTATTGTTACTCTGCTTCTTGCATGCTAGCACGCATTCGTAATAGCAGTTATTGTTCATGCCCATTGGACCGTGCCTAGTGTTTTGCACGCGCTATTGTTAGTACCATCGCGTTAATCCGATTATCCCGTTATAAATCTGGCACTAGGGGGATTGACCCTATGGCGGGATAAGAGTTAAATAATGATAGTGAAATCACAATAAAAAAGCGTTTTAAAAAGAAAGTAAACAACATATATCACAGTTTCATTCCAAAAGGAGCTAAATCCTTTTCATTCCAAAAGGAGCTAAATCCATGTTTCATTCCAAAAGGAGCTAAATCCACAAAATCCAAAAAAAATTAGTAAAAATCAGAAATAAATGGTAGATTTTTTTTATTTTCATTTATTATTGGTCCAGGGCGACACCTTTAGCATATACCGTATAACAACAAGAAGTTACATGGCTTAAGGGAAAATGGACAAATAAAAAAGGTGACTTACTCAGAAGTACCCAAAGTGGATTAGGCTCCTTTTGGAATGAAACCGATTTGGATTTAGCTCCTTTTGGAATGAAACATGATATTGTACCTAAATGTTTTCATACTTCCTGCTGAAATCTTCGAATGTGATATTGTGCATTTTGTCCCCATGTAGGAAAACATTATTTTAAGACAGATAACTCAATTTTGATAAAATATGGATTCAGCTTTTGGAATTAAGCTCTTCATATATATATCTATATAATTATGTGTATACATATAAATATACGAATTATTTATTGGGCTTATTTTGCTTTCTAATGGATCCGTACAATATGGCACAGCTTTAGAGGCCTGGCAGCTCCCCTACCGGGGTTACCGGGGCGGAGCCTCAGGATGCTCTCGAATTTGTTTGACTTTCAAGAGAAAGTGTCTCTAAGATATAAAGAGAGGTTATTTCTTAAATGAAGTGAAAGGACTCTTGAAAATAAAATAGCCCTTTCAATTAATTTTAGAAATAAATTCGAATCCATCCCTTGATATCCAAATTGCACTGCTCCTACTATGTGCTTTTTTTCACGCTCTCCCTGATCTATAAAGGGTGTTTTCTTTATTTGATCATCAACAGAAACAAAATGCTAGGCCACGCACTTTTCGAAGCGTGACCAGATTCAAAGTATGCTTAAATGGGGGCATTGATGTATGTAGACAAAAACAGGATTAAGATCCCATGCAACGCTTCAAAATGTAAAAGAAGAATAAGAAAAATAAAGTTGAGATTAAACATTTATGTCTAGACGTTGCGTAATGCAATTCGTATTGGTATTATATTCCATCTCAGAGTGATTATAGACGTTATTTTTAAGGATAATACAGTTTAAGCTGTCCGGGTTTTTGAAGATAGTGCTTCACAACAAATCGCCCAAGCTGTTTATTTCTTTATGATACATGCAACTAAGAACGTACTTGTGAAGAATGACATGAGAACAATTTTCTTAAGACCCCGAAAATCCACTCTGGACAGAAAGCTGAGGGAATTTCAATAAAAAATGTTATATAATTTAATTTATACAAATAAGCATCTATATACTTTCAAACATACAGTGAGCAATCTTTGCTCCTTTTGCAATAAACACGAAGAGACCTATGAACATCTGTTTTTTAACCTGTAAAAAGGTAGCAAATATTTGGAAGGACTGCGGTGACCTTTTTGCTTTATCAGCGTTAAAAAATCTACACTGGCAAGAAATTCATATCGGGATAAAAAAAATCCAATGCGGGAGAAGAACAATTGTTAAATCACATTATTCTTTTAACAAAACATATGATTTTTAAATATAGTTCAACTAAAAAAAGACCCCCAATTCCTCAAGAAATTAAACAAATAATTGTAGAAAATAGGCAAAAAGAAATAGAATTAGCGGGAGAGAGGGGCACTTTAACACTTCACTTCAGAAAATGGGACAACTTCCAAAGTCAAGGACGGCGAGGCAAATACTTCTTTCTCAGACTCAAACATTTTTTTAAATAATTTGGTTATAAGGAAAAGGAAGAGACAGGATTTCCAACAAATGTGTAGATGTGAATGCTCGGGAAGGGAGGGGGATTTGTTGAGCTTTAGAATGAAGGGGGGGGGGAGGGAATATGTAAGTTTGTATGTGTGTCTGAGTGTGTGAGCGTGTGTGGTGTGTCTGTCTGTGCGTAAGGCTTTGATTTATAATATTCATTCAGTATAATTAATTTGAAAACATTATGTACTCAGGGACGGATCCAGGGGGGGGGGGGGGGCAAAGGGGGCCACGTACCCCCCCCCCCCCCCACCCACCACAAACAAAAATAGTAGTAGTGCTAGTAACAGTTTTTCACAGCAATTTCATGAACTGATATTTGTAGATCTGTAATAAATTTGCTAAAGGTAGAGATGCTACAGCAGAAATGAAACTGTGCAAGTATATGCCTATGCACGCACACCATGTATGCTGATATAGGCAAGGCGCTGTTGGTTCGTGTGTGAAGCCCAGAGCTTCGCACCGTTTTGAATTTCGCATCTTTAGCAAATGAGTACATACTGGGGGTCCGGAGCTCAAGTGGGAGAAAAAAATTACACCTCACGGGCACCCCAATGAATGAAGGAAACGCACTTTTTAGAAAAGTTCACTTTTTCATGCAAAAATGCTTATTTGTTCTATGCACGTAAGTCAGATTGAGCGGATGATACAACGTTTATGTATGCTGGAATCAATTGGGAAAGGAACATTACGTAGGACATGAGAATTGGCGTGTACTATGAGTTCTTAAATGACCAAATTGAGAGGAAATTGACTTATTCCTGCTGAAGATTACATTTTCTACACACAGAATAAAGCGTGTGAGACTACAAACGATATTAGTTATGTGAGATTACACACAAAATTACGTATGTGAGATTACCCACATTTCGACGATTGGTCCAAATGTTGGAGCTAGTTCTTTTCATATTACGAATATGAGGACACTTCTATATAGTTTTTCGGGCGACAGCCTTACTACGATATTCTTACAAAGTGACATACAAATAATGAGAAAACTCACAAATTATTTTCCATCTTCAGTATAACTCAACCCTTTCTTTAATAGGAAGCACTATTCTATTTCTTACCTTCGAGACAATGCACTTAATCACACCTAGAAATGTTGATCCTATATGGCGACGAATCTCCGAATGTTTTAATAAAAAAACATACGACAACACATGCTATGCTCCTATTTATAGAAAAAGTCGCTAAAGCAATAGATAATTTCTCCCATACAGTTGGAATCTTCCTGGACCTCTCCAAGGCCTTCGATACGGTTAATCATGAAATACTTCTCTTCAAGCTATCACACTACGATGTACGGGGCAGGGCCTTGGAGTGGTTCAGGAACTTCCTTTCAAACCGAACTCAGTTTGTTTCCATTGATAATTCTGTATCAGCCTCGAAAGCATTACAGTGTGGGGTTTTCTCAAGATTCTCTCCTTGGTCCCTTTCTTTTCCTAATATACATAAATCATCTCAAAAATTCCTCTGATATTTTATCCTTTATCCTTTTTGCTGATGATTCTAACATTTTATATTCACAACGTGACCCTCACACTCTCTTAGATACTATAAATAAAGAAATACATCATGTGAACGACTGGATCCAAGCAAATAAATAATCACTCAATGTAGGGTAAACTAATTTCATGCTTTCTTAGTAATACAGTTACCCAATTACCTGGCGATATCCTTTTCAATAATGCAAAATTAGTTTGTGTTGATTGCACAAAATTACTTGGGCTATCCATAGATAATATATTAAAATGGAAAAAACATATTAATAATATGTGTAAACTTTTATCTTGAAACATAGGGGTGATCAACAAACTAAAATTGTGCTTGCCTTACCGTATTTTATTGACCCTTTACTCTACCCTCATTCTTCCCTATTGAAACTATGGTATTTTTGCATGGGGAAACGCACGAAAAAATCCATACAAACAGATTGATTTTGTTACAGAAATGAGTAGTGAGAATAATAAGTAATGAAAGATTATTTTCCCATACGAAACATTTATTTGTTGAAAACAAAATCCTTAACGTACACGATCTATTTTCATTCCACCTAGGAATATTCATGTTTCAACTAACATCCAAACAAGTACCCAGCACTCTTACAAAAGTATTTACAACTAATGCACGCATACACACATACCCTACTAGACGTCGTAACCAATATCATCTTCCTTTAACCCGAACAGTCTTCTCACAAAAAACAATTGTATATGTACTGGGCCAATGTTCTGGAATACTCTTGATGCCCCCCCCTAAAACAACACTCAAGTTTATATTGCTTCAAGAAATACCTTAAAGGTATTACAAAGTTTTGGGAAAATTAGAAAAATGGGTAGATATAGTGATTCTTTACAATTTTGATATATTTGGATGACCCTGTGGACGGGTTCTAGGACAATTACCCCCTGGGCAATCACCCCCCGGAAAATTACCCCCCGAAAAACTACCCCGAAAGGACAATTACCCCCTGGAATATTACCCCCCGGAGAATCACCCCCCGAGGACAACTACCCCCCAAGGACAATTACCCCCGGAAAATTACCCCCCGGAGAATTACCCCACCCCCGAGGACAATTACCCCCCGAGGACAACTACCCCCCGAGGACAATTACCCCCTAGGACAATTACCCCCCGAGGACAATTACCCCCAAGGACAACTACCCCCCGAGAACAATTACCCCGAAGGACAATTACCCCCCCCCCCCGAGGACAATTTCCTTCGATGACAATTACCCCCCCGAGAACAATTACCCCCGAGGACGATTCCCTTCGATGACAATTATCCCCCCGATGACAACTACCCCCCCGATGACAAATACCTCCGAACACAATTACCCCCCGCGAACAACTACTCCCTGATGATAATTACCCCCTGAGGACAATTCCCTTCGATGAAAATTACCCCCCGAGGACAACTACCCCCGTGGACAATCGGGATGCAATAGCAAAAGACGATCTGACACATTGAGAGATGGCTACGAGCCCATAAGATCTCCTGCATGAACCCATATTCTTTCAAATACTATAGCACGTTGTCTTCCTCATTACTACACATTTCCCTTTTATTATAATTTATGCAACGCCAGTGCGGTTGCTAATTTCCAAAGGGGGTGTAAGTTTTAGGTAATTGTCCAGCCTTTTTTCAAAATGCATAGAATTACATTTCTCTGGAGCAGCGTTATTTTAACTTTTTGTTAGTCACGGTATCCTCTAAAGAAACGAAAAGTTTCTCCTAAATCCCAAAGTCTTTACAGACTATTAATTTTGCATGACTCTGGCTTTCGTCAAGTGCTATGCACATATGTATGGGCACATCTAAAAATAAAAAGGAGAAGACATTTTCAAACTGGTAAAAAATTAGTTTGTAATCCACACATTAGAAACTATTTAAAGTACTGTATAATAATAATAATAATAATAATACTCAGTTTTTATATAGCGCAAATTACAATTAAGTCTCTAAGCGCTGTGAAAATAGAAAAAATTCAAGAGTGAGTACAGAAGAAATGAAATGATAAGAACATAATAGCATGATGAATATCCAAACTGAAACTACATGTACATGTATAATACATTGTATTGTATAAAGAATGGTACAAAATTACATTTGAAAAAGGTAAGACTTTAACAGAGGCTTGAATATATCAAGAGAAGAACATTCTTTGATATTAATAGGAAGTTTGTTCCATAGTTGAGGGACTGCATATTGAAATGCTCTATGCCCATATGATATTGTAGATACCGTAAGGGGGACAAACAACTGTCTTGAACTAGAACGAAGCTGCCTAATTGGATGATACTCATTGAGAAGCTGTTGTAAGTAGAGAGGAGCCAATTTATGCTGACATTTGAATGCTATTACAAGAAGTTTAAATATTAATCTATCTTTAACTGGAAGCCAATGTAAATTACGAAGTATGAGGGGAACTGATTCTCGTGAATGTGTTCTAGTAATGAGCCTGGCAGCAGAATTTTGTATTCGCTGCAGTCTACAAATCAGTGTATCAGGCAGACCGTACAATAAACCATTACAGCTATCAATATGGCTAATTACAAAAGCGTGGACAAGTCTTTCTGTTGTATCCTGATCAAGGTAAGGCCTTATTTTTCCTATCTTATATAGTCCATAAGCCGCATTACGGCATATTTTGCCAATGTGAATTGACATTGCTAGTTGATTACCTATTACGACACCAAGGTTCCGAGCATTCTTTGTCGGCTGAAGTCTTGAGTGGTTGAAAATGAGAGGAGGGAGTAAACTTCTTGTGCGATGTCGAGAAGCCAAGTGTATTAATTCTGTTTTCCCCTCATTAATTGACAGACCATTTTCCGATGACCATGATGATATCTCCTGCAGGCACGCCTCTAATCTGGGAATCACGTTAGGCCAGTCATCACGATTCACTATAGCATACACCTGGGTGTCATCAGCATACATAGCGTGACCAAATCCATGTGCCTTAATGATATCTTCAAGGGGAGAGGAGTACACAGTAAAAAGAATAGGGCCCAACACCGAGCCCTGTGGCACTCCACGTAGCAGTTCTTGATTAGCCGACGTCTTCCCTCTAATGACGAAAGAATGGGAACGACCCTTAATATATGATTCAATCCAATTAAAAGCAGCACTACTGAATCCAAATCTATTCCGCAGCCGAAGGAGTAAGATGCTATGGGACAACGTGTCGAAGGCTGCTGAATAGTCTAACATCAGCAGAACTGCTTCTTGACCACAGTCCAAGGCAAGGAGGAGATCATTGCAAACCTTCAGCAAAACTGTCTCACAACTGTGATTTTTCCGATATGCGGACTGCATGATAGAATTCAAGTTGTTCGATGCCAGATAACACTGTATCTGTGAGGCTGCTGCACGTTCAAGAGCTTTAGAGATGAACTTCAAATTAGAAATCGGTCTATAACTATTCAGGTCATCAGCATCCAATTTACTCTTCTTCAAAAGTGGCTTGACCTGGGCATGTTTCAAGGAATCAGGAAACAGTCCCTGATCAAACGATAGATTGATGATCTGTGCAATAATTGGACCGATCACACTCTTGCACCGTTTTAGAAGATGAGTGGGGATTGGATCAAGTACACAAGTAGATGACGGAGAATCAGCAACAAGTTTAATTGCCTGCTGCACTGAAATTGGAGTGAACTTCACAAATGCAACACTAGATCGTTGGTCAGCATTTTGGTCATCTGAAGGTGATTCTGCAGAGGCTGATGAAGCTGTATGCAATTTATCAATGCTGCGGCTTATCTTCTCTTTGAAAAATTGGGAGAAACGCTCAGCAAGCAACTCATCGGAATCAGTGGAAGGGAGCACCATGGTTTGATTAGCATCACATAATTTCTGAACTTTCTTGAAAAGATCACGGGAATCACAATCTCTGAACTGGCTGACGTGAAAGTTTTTCTTAGCTTCTCGTATGAGGTGACAGTACTGGCTACTAAAAAACTTAAAGTTCTGATTATCAACCTCAAGCCCAGAAGATCGTTTTTTATGCTCTAAACGTCTCAGGTTTTGTTTAGCTTTTCGTAGTTCATCATTATACCAAGGTGCATTAGGTCGACAGGTTATTTTCTTCGACAGGAGGGGAGCATGCTTATCCAAAAGATCTCTAAGAACATGATCATACTGATCTACTAGAGTGTTTAAGTCAGAAGAAGGATGTATGCGGGATATGCGTGATATATTCGGTCTTGACCTCGATACACGAATATGAGGATATTCGGGCCTCTCGTTGCACTAATTTGCCTAGCTGTCAAAATATTGTCAGCGAGCGAGGAAGGAAGAAACTTTAGTATCTTCAAAATTTTATTTTCACATGTAATTACATATTTTAACCGTTTCTGGTATTTGATTTTTTTTTACAAAATCAACGTTTTCTAAATCATTCTCTTGCGGCACCCCGGTTGAAAAACGCTGTGCTGGAGTTACAAAATCAAATGAAATGAATTACCAGAGAGCGGATATTTATTCTCTTTTGACATGGCACCGTACATATAACTTGAAGGCAATTTCTATTTCAAAATAGTTTAACGTACACGAAAACATATTATACTTCAGCATGACAACAGAAATAAATAGATAACGTGAAGAAAACCTTAATAATGGATCATGGCATGGATGAGGGCCCATTATACATACAAAGACAAATACACGATCAGCTGATTAAAAAAATTACAGAGGATGCATAAAGGAAATCTTACATCCTAATTTCTTTGTTGTGCCATTGATGGTGAGAGAGAGGCTGTAAACGCGTACTCATCTGCGCGCAATGTATTGTTCAATTTCTGTTATTTACTCGGTAGCAAAACTACAGAGGAATAGGGCAACCTCCACCCCTCCCCCCCCCCCCCATATCGAATTGAATAATTTGAAAAGACTGAAATGAACTTCATAAATAACAAGGAAAATGAAGGTTTATGCAATTTTCTGTAAATAGCAATTTGGAAAGAAGCTTGCGTTATACGTCACAGTGTTATAAATTACTCGGGGCGTGATTGTCATTGCGGGTAGTGGTCCTCCGGGTGTTATTGTCGTCGGGGGTAGTTTTTCTAGGGGATAGTTGTCCTCGAGGGTAATAATAATAATATTAATAATAATAACGTTTTATTTACCCAGGGTAGCCGCTTCAGTTATAAAAAACTGCTCTTCCAGTGGGCCCTGCATAACATAATATGTTATTACTACCCTTCTCCAATCTAATATGCTGAGCGCCTAGCTAGAAGGCAGAAGGTCCTATTGTTATAAGTCTTTGGTATGACTCAGCCGGGGTTCGAACCCACGACCTCCCGTTCATGAGGCGGGCGCTCTAACCACTGAGCCACCATGCCCAGTAGTGTCCATGGGGGGGGGGGGGTAATTGTCCTCGGGGGTAGTTTTCCTAGGGCATAGTTGTCCTCGAGGGTAATAATAATAATAATAATAACGTTTTATTTACCCAGGGTAGCAGCTTCAGTTATAAAAACTGCTCTTCCAGTGGGCCCTGCATAATATAATATGTTATACAACGCCTACTAAGGTTCTTGCAACCTCATTGGTCAATTCTTGATCACATGGCATGCGCTAACAGTACCATTGAACGGCATCATTGACGCGGAGTGCAATTTCGTTTGATTCTTTCGCACCATTGCACTCTGACGTCACTAACGATGTACAAAGTATATGGTGAGCTAAGTGACGTCAGTGTGCAATGGTGCGAAAGGATCAAACGAAATTGCACTCCGCGTAACAATAAACATAAAGGTTGGTACGCGCGGCGCATGTTACGCGAGTGGTTTGCTGCCTGTTTAATAGTGCGCGCTCACTATCAGCAATTTCATCAATACACCAGTTTACAGTTGTGTGCGCCATTTTAAACAAAGCCAATGACCTAGAGGTCATGTATTTATGCGTAAATTAAGATTGCGCCCATGCAAATTATGATGATATCACTGCCTGCGCGCTGCGTTGTGCGCGCATATCATCATTTGCATGGGCGCAATCTTAATTTACGCATAAATACCAGAGGTCAGAGGTCAGTGGCCCCGGAACAGGGCCAATTTGGCCCTGTTCCGGGGCCACTGACCCGAGGTCAACTGTCTGCGCATGCGCACTGATACAACTGTAAACTGGTGTATTGAAAACAAACAAAAAAATCGCTGAGATTTAGGCCTAGGAAAACCGTTTTAAGCCCGTTAACGTCCGAGGTTTTGTATAAAACAAATAGTGAATGGTCTTTATTCGTGCAATGGAACAATATTTTGCATTCGGTGAAAGATGAGACGCTCCATTCAACTCGGCTGCGCCTCGTTGAATACAGCGTCTCTTATCTTTCACTTCGTGCAAAATCTCGTACCATTGCACTCATGACCATTCACTATTTGTATATTATTACTACCCTTCTCCAATCTAATATGCTGAGCGCCTAGCTAGAAGGCAGAAGGTCCCACTGTTATAAGCCTTTGGAATATAAGAATATGTAGTTGTGGTATATAATTTCCGAACGGGAATAGCTAATCGGTCGATTTTAGTCAAGAAACATTGTTTTATAGCTTAATTAATATCTTGACCTTAAGAGGGAGCTATACAACATAAAGTGTTTATTATTTACAATTTCATAACTTTAGAGTCGATTTCGACCGCGACAACGATCAGTGAATATCGTAGGATCGCATATTCTTCCAATATGTTCATTTGAAACAAATTCACGATCCCATACCAAAACTTTGTATTACATTTAAGCTCCCTCTGTTGAAGTCACACTCAGCTCCAGCTATGCAACCCTAAGTGGTTAACTTGCGCAAAATAAATTAATTATGCTCAAACAAACTTTGTTAAACAAATTTTCCACTAAGCACGGATTTGCTTTCTTATTTTATCCGGTCTTCTAACTCTTGCCTTCCGACTCCTCCCAGTGAATTTCTTTCTTTCCACTCTAAGGAAATACAAATAGACTACCTATTACGTGGCCCTACTCCTACACTGCAAAAACAAGGGTGTTAAATTTAACACCATGTGTCTATATCGGAAAACACCAGGGTTTGGAATTAAACAATTCAATTCCACTCTTGTTGTTGAAGTAATTCCGCCTTTGGTGTTAAAATCTAACACCATTATTTCAACTTGGTGTTAAAGTTCAATTTTAGTTTTGGCGTTAACAAATCCAACACCATTTCTTTCAACACCAGTGGTGTGTAGAATTTAACCTTGATTTTTTTGTTTTAAACCAATACCAATGATATAACACTCAATTCAAAGAATCCTGCGATGTCTGTTGGATTTAGTGGTAACAATTTTCTTACTTTTCTGTCTGCAGAACAAATGTTCACACTTAACGGCATGATTGCGCTGATGAAATAGGATATTCAGACCTTGACAAGAAAATTCCATAACCACGATATCCCGAAGAGATTCTTGACAGCTAGCTCGCGTATGCGCATGCACGACAGGACGTCATATCATATGACAACTGTCGTCCAATGATTTTGCTCGAATCCACTAACTTATGCGCATGCGAAAGTTCAACACCATAACACCCATACTCGGAACATCAACCTGTAATTAAATATTTCGACACTCTGTTGGTGTTGAACTGACGTGAACGGACGTAATTTTAACACCAAGGGTGCTTTTTTTTCTATTCCGTGCTGGTGTTAGAAATTTAACACCCTGGTTTTTGCAGTGTACCTTCTCATCCTTTTTTGTGTTTCATCACATGCTTTTTCTCTTTTGTCTTTCTTATCATCTGTTTTATTTTTCTATCGTTTTTTTTCTATTATATGCTAGTACAACATTCTATTGGACTATCTTCAGCATGTTTTCTGGTTTTCGCTTGTTTGTTCCCGGAGAGTCTCCCGACGCGCGAGTTCGGCTGCCTATGCCGGGTCTTTGTGTTTCTTTTGTCGGGGCTTGTTCGGTGCGCAATAATTTATGTTGCTCGTTGCTAGGTCGGACAAACCTTGAGCCTGCTCAACCTGGAAACGGCAGACTGATGTACGCTGAATGGGCTTTGGCGGGGGAGACCCGGGGTCTCAAATTATACCTAACAAATTAATCTCATGCACATCGTGTATTAGTGTCACAGATAGGTCGACACTGATACACTAGATTGGATAGATGTATAAATTACGCAATTACTCATAGCCTTGGGATAATTTGTGCGTGAGAGGTGCCCCCTTTGACTCTTTGATAAGTGCCCTTTTCATCTCTGATAGTTGCCCCTTTTTTGGACAAATGCCCCTGATCCTTTCTAATTAGTACAATTTTTCTACTGATAATTGCACTTTTTCCTTTTTCGTAAGTGCCTATTTTCATCTCCGGTGAGTGCCCCCTTATTAACTGCTCAGAGGGCCCCATTTTCACCTCTAGTAAAAAAAAAATTTACTTTAACATGTGCTTTTTTTCTTTTCTGATAAGTGTCTTTTTCTTTGGATATGTGCCCCTTCTATTTTCCCCCATAAAAAGTGCTCCTAATTTAGAGCGATTAAGAGCAATTCCCCCCAAAAAAAATTGTGAGAAATTATTTAGCGGTCACTCAGCCAGCCGGTGAATAAGCTGAGGAGGGGGGGGGGGCACCTTTTGTTTGGTCCAATTGTGTGTTCATTATAATTTGTTGTTGATAATTTCTAGACATACAATGGTGCGCTTAGAAACAACCGGATTAAGCGCCTAACAAAATGTTGTGTATTATTATTTTCATTATAATTTATTAAATTATAGACCAGTTTCCTTGTTATATGTATTCACAAAGACGTTAATAAACGTATGAATTGCTTTGAACAAAATAATATGTTGTATGAGAGACAGTTTGGTTTTCGACAAAGTCATTCAAAAGGTACAGCACTGTTTTAGTTAAACCCACATTCATACCAACGTATTTGAAGAAAAGAAATTTTTAATCGAAATCTTGTTTAGATCTTTCAAAAGCCTTCGATTGTATAAACCATGTAACTGTGTTACATTACTCAGAACACTATGGACTTAGAGAAAATATTCTTAAATGGTTCCAAAGTTACCTTTTTAATCGCACACAAACTACATGTGTTGAAAAGTGTACAGCAGATGAACATTCAATACTCTCTGGTGTTCCGCAAGAATCAATACTTAGACCATTGTTGTTTTTACCATTTGTCAGTGATTTTCAGTAAGTCAGTTCCTGTTTTCTTTCCATTATGTTCGCAGATGATGAGAATTAGTTTTGTACAAGTAATAATGTATTAGAACTAAAAAATGCTGATTTAGCTCCAGCTGTTTGAAAATTAATATGGAAACAAATGTTATATGATTTTTATACCTAAAAACGTTTTTCTGGATGATTAATGTTAAATATTGTATTGCATTTATCTTTGAATTCAAAAATTAATTAATTAAATGAAATGAAAATCAAATGTTTATCACCATGACCCAGAAAAAAAATCGATGAATTAGAAAACAATGTCCGGTTCTATTATGACTTGCTTCCATCAATCCGCCTAATGGTAAAGTATACATAGTAATATAAATAATTTGTCTACTATGAATACAATAACGACAGCAAAACAAAATGTGTTTGCTCGTATCTAGAGTTGGAAATTGAGATGTCCAATTAAAGTGGAAGAGCATGATAAGTATATTTCAATTTTGGTAGACTAGGTTGATAATAATAAGCCTATTTTGTGGGCTCCTACAGCCACCCCTTTGACCAAAGGGCAATATAAATTCAGCTTTTACAGTTATTATTATTATTTTTGTCGATTGTTATCATAACTTTGAATCATTACTATTATTATTATCATTATTATTTTCATTATTATTTTGGTAGGTTTGGTATGGTTTTATTCAATATAAACATATACGGTATATGATTATATACACAAATACACATTAAATAGATAATGACAATTATTAAGGGGATTGGGTATCTTTGTCTCAGATTCCTACGAAAATCCTGGATTTAGCTCATGGTGTAATCATAGTTATAAACCTGGAATTGTAAATGTCAAAAACCGTTTTCCCAACGATTTGTATTACACCACAGTCTATTGGCGAAAATGAGTATGGTAAAACCGGTCACTCAAAGATTTTTATTTTTTTGAGACACAGTTTGATCATTTTGAAGCGCTATTTGTTTTAGGGCTTCAATATGACACCATATCACATACGCTGATAACACGTAGGGCCATGCATCTCAGAGTTGGCATTTTGAAACAATGCCTTTAACAAAGATTACGGCTGGCCCGCTTATGATTAAGAGCCATCCGTTTATTGGCCCTGTTCTTCCTAGAGATCCAGAAGATTATCGTTTACATCATCATCATCACCACCACGACCATTTTATCATATGTTAAAGGTAATACAAAGTTGTCGGAAATTTTGAAAATGACCGGATAGCGATTCTTTAAAATGTTGATATATTTGGATGCCCCTGAGGATTTATTATAAGCACTAGAAAAATTGGCCCCTAAAACATTGCTGCTTTCGAGAAAAAAATTGAATATCAAAATTTGCCGGTGCTCCCGGTAAAGTTTGATAAATTTCAAATAGCTTATACGGCCATCCAATGGTAGCTGCGACCATGAAAATCTCAGAATATGCAGTTGTGATATATAATTTCCAAACGGGAATAGCAAATCGGTCGATTTCAGTCAAGAAACATTGTTTTCAAGCTAAATTTATATCTTGACCTTCAGAGGGAGCTATACAACAAAAATACTCTATTATTTACAATTTCATAACTTTAGACTCAATTTTAACCACGACAGTGATCACTGAATATTGTTGGATCGCATATGCTTCCAATATGTTCATTTGAACCACATTCATGACCCCATACCAAAACTTTGTATTACCTTTAAGTATAAAGCATACCTCATTTCTAAGGCAGTGCGTGCATAAAGCCTGTATTTACCGTTTAATATTTAGATGAATAACAAAGTATATTGTCTCATTTATATACATACCAGGCAGCAACCGTTTGTTGGGCGAGAAAGTTGGACGTGCTTGTCTAACGTCTATTATGGCTCATGAAAACTTTAACCGCCAAGTAAACTGCTTGCAAACATATCTGACCATTTTCTTTAATCGGTGTGTTTTGAGATGGAATTTTTTCATATTTTTGCCGATAATAAGACGATAAATATTATGACTACAGATTCATTTTTACCATCAATTTTATTTTAATATAATCGTGTAAGCAAACTTAAAGGGTGGTATTCTCGAAAGCGGCCTAAGTTAAACCTGGCCTAAGTTAAACCGTGGTTTAGTTAGGCCAGGCTTAACTTAGGCCGCTGACCTAAGTCATTTTCATTTCTCGAAAGGTGGCCTTACTGATCCATGGTTTAAACCTGGCCTAACTTAGTCCATGGATTATTCACCATGGTTACGGTTTCTGCACATGCTCAGTACCGAAGCTGCGACGTCACAATGCACTAAGACAATGGATGCGCGCAGTGTGGAGAGGATGCATCACCTCGACAACTTGAGCAATATGACGTCACAATGCACTAAGACAATGGGCTAAGACAATGGATGCGCGCAGTGTGGAGAGGATGCATCACCTCGACAACTTGAGCAATATGACGTCCAGGGGCGGCGGAGCGACTCCCAAAGCGGGGGGGGCAGCACCAACAAAAAGGGCACTTGCTGGAATTGTATCATTGTTAAAAGGGAAATTATCAGAGGTGAAAAGGGTCACATATCGCACTTGAAAAGGGGCATTGAACATATTTTAAAAGGGGCACTTATGAGAATGAAAAAGAGGCACTTATAATAAAGGAAATGTGCATTTGTTGAAAGAAAAGGGGCACCGATAATTTTGTTAATAGGGGCATCTCTCAGATTTAAATAGGGCAATTATCAGAGGTGAAGGGGCACTTCTCAAAAGTGAAAAGGGGCACTTATTGCAAAGGAAAATGGAAACTTGTCAAAGGAAAAGGGGGCGTGTCAAAATTAAAGGGGCACTTATCAGAGGTGAAAAGGGGAAGGGGCACTTTTCCTATAGAAAAAGGGGCACTTCTTACAAAGTTAAAAGGGAACTTTCCTATATAAAAAGGGGCATTTGAAAAAGGGGCACTGTACCCCACCCCAACTCTTTCTCCCTATCTCCATCTCTCTCTCTCTCTCTCTCTCACACACACACTATCTCACATCATTGTTTATTTCTCTCACCATTAAATTGTTCTTTCTCATTTGGTTCCCTGTCTCTTTTACTCTATCTCTCTCTCTCGCTCGCTCGCTCTCTGTTCTCTCACTGTTCCATTTCAAGACTTTTTCCATGTATAATTCAATGAACCCAACAGTATGCACACTTAAAATCAAAAGATATGAAAGGAATATTGTATATAACATATCAACAATTGTGTTCAAATTATTTATTTTTCTTAAAACAGAAAAGATTGTAATTCACGATGAATACGATTATAAAATTGAAGGTCAAATATTAAGCTCCAAAAGCCTCATAATATGCTACTTGAAACTATTAGAATTAAATGTTATGTATTTGTTACATTAATTTTTCCCATTTTTTAAAAACAAAGCATAGTCTACTTTTGAGCCGCGTTTCTTTTGCAGGGAATCTGTTATATCATGACTTGCACTATATTATCAAACACATTATAAAACATGATTTCTTAAATGATTCAAAATCACAATTTTTCCAGTGAAACAATGAACATCTGATGTACATAAAAACATCCCTATGAGTGATGGTTGCTTTGTGGTTCACACACACAACAAGGACATATCAGGCTTTTTACCAATGGTTGCTTGTTTGTTACCATTGCTTCATGTTATGAGGATTATAATACAAAGGTTTTGATCCCCATGCAGTCACAGTTACAGCAGATGGAGTCTGGTTCATTGAAGAGGCTAAGTAGAACTTCATAGTCCTTGCAAGTATGTCTGTTGAATGAAAAGAGAAAAGAATGAAAGGAAGCACATTGAAACCTATTTCTGTTAAACATTAAAAAGGTCTTGCATGTACATTGTGGTAAAAGTGGAGTGCATAATCAATTACATATAAGTATTGATGGAAAAATGTGAATGAACAAATGCCATCCTTGAAGTACCTGGGTATACAAACAACAACTTATTCGTACAGCCTACCTGTCAGAAATTCAGCAGCTCAGAAGTTCTCCTTCCTCTCTCTGAATTTGTCTCAGTTATCAGGGAATTTGCCTTCATTTATTTTACTGAAGAAAAACATCATCCTGAAATAAAAAGGTTTAGACCTCATTAAAATATCAAAGATCTACTCCATTGATAATTGGTCTTAGTTATAGTGTCAATCATATTCTAACTATAAGGCGCCTTTCATGTAGGCAGTGACTAGGCACCCCCTCCCCACTCAGTTACTAGTAATCATTGATTTACAGAATGACTACCGGTATCTCTTTTAAAGTCAAGAACAAACATACACATTCTTGCAGTACTATCTCATAAATGTGCTTGCACCTAGTTTTACTTGCCATGTCATGGCCTAAGAAAGCCCTAAGTAGTAAAAGTCTATAGCCAATTTAGTCCCTTTCCTAAAATCAAGTCTAGAGGTCTACATCTTACTTAGATAACCAGCCGACAATTGGCCTAACCTAGATGTAAACGCAGCCTGGAATGGAAATTTTACAAGGCCCTAATCGTCAGAGTCCAACTTTTCCATTTTAGTTCAATCTTATATTAGAATCTCCCAAAATGAGCTTCTCGAAAGGGGAAAAAGTAAAATGAAAATTTACTGCACTGTACTGTACTGCAGTTTGTAGGTCTCTAAGTCTTATATGGTCCAGAATTGTTAGTAGTAGGTTTAAATTTTCTTCTGACCCAAATTTGAAAGTAGTTAATCAACTGTTGATTATTTGTGTCTTATTTTCAGATAGTTCCGCCCAAAAGTCTAGGCCAAGCTGTCACTGTCAGGAGTGACTGGTAGCAATGGCAGTCGAGCTGAAAATATTAGCTCGTGCCCATGTAAAATGAATAAAAGTTTGATTGTAGATTGCACCTACATTCATCAGACAAAACAATTTTAAATTACTTCATAATGTACCTGTAGACACATCTGCAGATTCATAAATTCAGCAGATCTTTTTAATAAAAATTGTCTAGACATGACTTAGTTTACAAAATTTAGGCGTAATTACAGCTTTACTCACCAGCAGACTTTCCAAGAAAAATGGAGTATCTATTTTTCCTGTTCAGGAAATAACTGGTGTTGGGCCAACTGGCTTGGAGATGCCTATGTGGGTGCAATCAATAGCACCGACCATATTAACGCCAGTGAAATGGCAGTAATTATAAAATTCATGTTGGGTCTGCACTCTGCAGGACTGCCTCTCTTGTTGAAGGAATTGTGATGTATTGCTCCCATCTCCTGGCAATGGCTATTGAGATGGACTTCACAAGGCGGGACACCATAGCTTGGGAGAGGCCTTCTTTTTTCATCCCCATGCATCAATTGAAAAGAACCTGAAATAACAGAAAATCAAGATGAAAAATATGTTGATATTTGATAAGAAATTACAATTTCTCTTTCTCTGTACTACAGACTGTACTACAGACTGTAGTTTACTAACTATTATAAGCCTAAACTACTGTAACATTATCAGCAAATGTACAAATGTATGTCAAAAAAAGGAAGCTTCTGTCCATTTCCTTTCAATTTGTATTATACCTGTCTAGACTAGACTTGTATTGATGAAATTTAGATCTAGAATCTAGGTCTAGGTCTAGTAATATTTTTTTTTTTTTTTAAATGTTTTTCTTGGGGGGGGGGGGTGGTTATGAAAATCATCATTATCCTGTAGGCTGTAGAAAATTATCCCACCAACAGCCACAACTAGCACTGCAGCTCATGCAGAGGTGATACCAGACCGAAATTTCTCTCTCTTTCGTTCGTTAGCTTCTGATTTGGGTAAGGTCGGCTCCTAAAAGAGAGGAGCCGACCCTACCCAAATCAGAGGCTAACGAACGAAAGAGACAGCTAGATCTAGATTTAGGCCTAGACCTAGCCTAGTGCTAGTCCACTTTTAGGCAACAGCGTCTCGAAAATCCACTATAAAAGTAGTTTCTACGTCTAGCAATGATAGTTTTAAGGTGGTGTTAAGGTGGTATATGCGTACAAAAGTACAATAGTGCCAAGAAAAAGAATTACCCGGTAAGAAATTGCTCAATCTCAGGAAACGAAAATGTTAACCGACAATTATTTGCACGTATGGGACTGGTCTGCGAACACTGTGAAAATGTACCAAGTTTCCCCCAAATTTATTCAGTTAAAAGCTTTTTAGATGATCACCAGTACAGCATCATGAAAGTAACAAAAATACTTTATTAGCTGGTGTAACTTTCATGAGCGCTTATCCATACAAAAGAGTGTAAATTGTTATCAAATATAGAAATTCAAATGCAAAACTTACCGTTCACTCTCCGCGGACAGTCAATTTAACTAAAAAGTGACGTCACGCGAAGTTAGGCCGAACTATGACGTATTTAAACCTGCCCTCTGAGCGGCCTAAAGTTAGGCCGAACTATGACGTATTTAAGCCTGGCTTATCTTTAGGCGGCCTTCGAGAATAGCAAAAAAGATAGTACATGGTTTAAACCAGGTTTAGGCCACTGATTTAACTTAGGCCGCTTTCGAGAATACCACCCAAAGTTATCGAAGATTGTAAATCATGGATTAAAGGACGGGACATTAAAACATGTGAAAATAAGCGGATTATCCCAAAATATTGAGGTTTTGTCATGTAAATATACATGTATATCCCAATTTACATTAGTGAAAGACATTTTTCGGCGTGACGTCGGTTGGGGCGTGCCAGTGGTATGTATTTGTTTTTAATAATGGATTCCAATGTACAATTAATAGGGCTGGCGCATGAGGAAGCTATCTCTGTTCTTAAGTTTTACGAATAAAAGTTCATATGTTAGGCATAATAGTGCAAACCACCTTTGGTAACTGATTTCATCGTTTTCTGATTAGTATTCAGTGTCAAATATACTTGGAAAAGTGGTGAGGAATAGATTTAAAGATAAAGTTGAGTTCTGGTCATGTGATTGCATTGTGAATGAAACGGTGTGGAATCTATCAGAAAAGGTTGATCGTCTAGTATATAAGTATTCGTGTGTATTGCAAGGTTCTGGAATCATCAAAATGATAAGAAATTTGGCCAAATCTTGGCAAAGTTACGAGCACTGTACACAGAATGATGTATATGGGACTACACGAACACATGGCGAAAAAATCCTACCCGGATTTGTACGATCTTTCATGTCATATTTAGAATATGAAGGCATTTGAAGAGCCATGCTTTTTAGGGAACATGTTTAATCTGATGTTCTTCCACCCTTGCATAATAACAATGATAACGCTCACAGATTATTTGTTACCTCTTCCCAGAACTCAACCTTCTCTTTAAACTCATTGTACATACATTATTTCCCCGAATTAATGATCTTCTTAATCAATGCTCGGAGGAATTCTCGCACATTCTTCAGGAGAGTTTTGACAAAACATACAGAAACAAAATATTAAATAGAATCTTTAACCAGGGATGTTTTTAATTCCTTGCAATGGTTTTGTATTATCGCCTCCACCCCTATTCCCTCGCGGAACCCCATCCATAGTCCCCCCCCCCCCCCCAACTCACACACACATCGAGTGATGAAAAGGGCATTACAAAAATGATTTACAAGAAGTGACAAAGGAAAAAGAGAAGGGGAATGTGACGAAAAAAGGCACAGACCAATTCCCGCAACGCCCCCAAATGAGTAACCTTCAACGTGCATACTCGCTCATCATATTCCGAGTTAAACTGTTGACCCCCCCCCCCCCTAAAAAAAAAATAATAATAATTATAATAATAATACCACAAAAAAAAATATATATATATATATTACAAAAAGAAGTTAAAAAAGGCATCGTTGTAGGGCCCCTCATTGGGTGATATCATGCTATGCCATTGGTTATGGTTGTGTAAATATTGCTACATTTCTCTTTTCACGATACTTTGCACTTGGCAATTGTATTTTCCTCACTAATAAAGTTATAAATTATAGCTTATCTTTTGTAACAAAAAAGTACGGCTCGGCTGTGCTGACTGAAAAGGATTTATTACCTTTAAAGTGACTCGGTAACATTGTTGTAAGTTTGATGAAAAAAATTGCGTAATTTGTGTATGGAATGTTACTTATTATATTTCGTTTACTGTACTAACCCTGTAACATGCAAACAATCCTGAACAAATTCTCAGACCACAAAGATATATATGGTTTTCTCTGAAGGCGTCACTGTGCAACAACCGCTAACATCGATTAGCAGTAAATCCTCCCATCCATTTTTGAATTTTCTCAATCATTTTTCCTTGAAAATAAGACATAAGACAGGCTTTGTAAATCTGTCAACACTCAAATGTCTGGAATGGTATATTTAGAGCCTATTCAGTGCTTTGTGAAAATTTACATTCACCTAAAATGTAATTAAATTCAAATAATATAGTTGGGAGAATTAAGGAGTCCATCAGATCATTTTTTCCTAATTGTTATCATTAGTGACAGTCCGTTTCTACTTAAACTTTGCAGATTATATTTAATTATACATCTATCATTGAAGTCACTACCTTATCACCATTTTCTCTCATCTGAACAGTGTTTCTAAACAAAATACCCAAACAAAAATTCCCCTGAGAAAAAAACGTGTAAAAACACGTTAATTTTACATGTTATTTTTTTTTGGAGATGCCCCCCCCCCCCATGACGTTCAAGGAGGGGGGGGGGGCATGTTTGTTATTTGTCCACGGTGTTTCAACTAGTTGGCAAATATTTGTGCAGCTATTATTTTTTTTCCTCACTATCATATTGCTCCGATTGTCTCATTTTCGCTCGCGTGAACATTGCCAGCACAAACCACTGACCTCTGCCTCCTGAACGGATCATCGCCCATTCCATTCACTATACGTTACGTACTATAAAGGCTGTATTGTCTGACCGTTCATGAATATTCATGTTTTTGCTAAACTCGGCAAAATGTTTGCTTTTACTAAATGGAAAAATTACGGTGAGGGGGTTGGATGAAATGGACATAATGAAATAGGCAGAAGTGATCTATGATAATTCATGCTTTTTATGTTTCGTGTGCTCGACCTATAATCTTCAAATCGCTTGGTAAACTGAGTCCAAAGTTAGACTTGTTTCACATGTGTATTATAGGCAATGACGAGCTTGCAACCCATTTTGAAAAATTACGGTGGGTGAACTTTCAAAAGTCAATGAGACATGAGGGCTCCAATGAAAGAGCTAGTGATAACGTACGTCGGGGTGGATGTGCTTTTCGTTTAAACAAAAAATGAATTTTTAACGATTTAAAAAAAAAACGTCCATAGGCTAACATGTTAGGCTGCCGACTCAGATCATGCTCTGACGATAGG
This sequence comes from Strongylocentrotus droebachiensis, assembly GCA_035222895.1. Classification (NCBI taxonomy): domain Eukaryota; kingdom Metazoa; phylum Echinodermata; class Echinoidea; order Camarodonta; family Strongylocentrotidae; genus Strongylocentrotus; species Strongylocentrotus droebachiensis. Next base: position 33,887 of record JAVYIG010009295.1, on the reverse strand, counting down.
GGGCGTTGTGAAATGAGACTAACCGGAGCCATATGTCAGGCAACCATTTCTATACAAAGCCTTTCATGAGTATTGTTATTCGGCTGGCTGCATGAGCTGAATGTTATTGAATAGGATTGAAATAGTGGAATGACGTATGACAAAACTATTGGGTCAAAGGTTATTAAACCCCCAAAAAGTTGAGAATATGCATGTTACGCTATTTTGATGGTTTGTTCGACATCTGCAGAGAATCAGAGGGTTGTTAACCCTTTCTAAAATTATATTCGTTGTATACGAGGAGTCATTTTATGTGACGTAATACTGTGTCAGCGTCTCTTTAAAGTACAATGTGACTGACTGCACACTAAACAAGGTACATCTAACGTTGAAAAAGCGCGCGCATAACTGTAGCAATAACAAAACAGAAAGAAAATGAAGGAAAAACAGTCAAATGCAATGAGCATATGAAATCTAAATTGCTGGCCCATTTCCCACTTAGCAAGTTTGTAACCTTGGTTTTTTCATGTTTTTTTGAATTTCAATCAAATAATGAAAATCAAATAAAAGACTACCTTATCGGTGAATTCAAAGTTCAGACAAAATATCAAGTGGATGTTCATGGATATGATCTTGAATCGACGAGTCTGCCGCAATGTGAAAAACTCTTAAAAATCAACTTTCAAAATGCGGTTTCTCGAATATGCCGTCTTTGCAGACCAAATTATGGCGGGCTGTTTCACCCTTTCGTAAAGAAGGATACAAAATATTAAATTCAAGAATTCAAGTATTGTATTATTTCGATTTGTCAACAACTACGAGTTGCATTCAATAAGATCACAGCCCGACTATGAAGGAACAGGTATACGGTGACGTAATTATGTCTCACGAATAGTTTATCTTGCCCATTACATGTGACACGATTTAAAGATAAAATTGAGTTCTGGTCATGCGATTGCATTGTGAAAGAAAAGATGTGGAATGGATCAGAACAAGTTGATCATGTAGCATGTATTGGTGTGTACTGCAAGGTTCTGGAGTCATCGAAATCACAATAAATTTGGCACAATTTTGGTAAAGTAACAAGCACTCATGGGACTACACAATGGGGTCCAGGCGCGCCGAATGAAGTTTGGGATTAGCGGGGGGGGGGGCAAACATTCCAGGGCTCACCTTCCAGGGGTAGTGACGTAACGAGCAAAAACGTTTGGCAGGAGGGGGCAGAAGAAAGATCTGCATCACCACCACTCTTACACGTTAAATGCAGGCCCCGCGGAGCGTTTTTCAAAGTGGATTATTAACTATCAGGTAGAGCGTAAATTGGCGTGGGGTCCAGGGCATGAGCCAAAAGCTCAGGGGTTTTAGGCATTAAAATTATGATCAGATAAGCATATTTAGATACCTTATTTGTTACACTGGCAGGCCACTAATTGGCGGAGAGTCCAAGGAGCAGAGCCACCGGAAGCTCGGGGGTTTTAGGTATTTAATAACGGTCAGATGAGCATACAGTGGACCCGCGCCTTAGGGCTCTTGGTGGGGTCCAGGGGGCAGAGCCCCAGAGGCTCGGGGGTTTTAGGTATTTAATTACGGTCAGATGAGCATACAGGGGAACGCCTTAGATCCCTTGGTGGGGTCCGGGGGCGGAGCCCCCGTAAGCTCTGGGGTTTAAGGCATTGAATTACGGTCAGATGAGCATATTTCAATACCTCATTTGTAACATTGGCAGGTCACTTATTTTTTCTCTCTCTCTTTCTTTCTTTTTCTCTGTAACAAACTTTTTAACAAAAAGTGAGGGGGGCTCGAGCCCCCGAGCCCGACCGTTCTGCAGACCCTGACATAAATAAGCATATTTTTCGCCCGACTGTAAATTTGGGAATTTCTAATTTTCCAACAAGCGAATAAAAAGGTATGACTTTAATACAAAAGAATTGAGAAAAAAATACCGGAAAATCATGTCATTTCAGCAACATTTGTAAATCACTGGTATCGAATACAAAATACCCCCCCCCCCCCTGTTACACCCACAAATGTAATAACGCCCACAAATGTAATAACACTTTACCCACAAATGTAATAATTTCACCCACAAATGTAATAACCACTTTACCCACAAATGTAATAATTTTGAATCACCCACAAATGTAATAATGACTTTACCCACAAATGCAATAAATTTGAAGTGATATTTTGTCGAATTTGTTCAAAACTAAAACCCTGTAATAAAGCATGGGTATAGCGCGCAGTCTTTACTCCAGACCCGGTTATTTCAAAAAATTAAAAATTTTCAAAAAGGATTATTTGGTCTTAGTTTTGAAGATTTGTTAATTTTTTTGAATAACCGGGTATGGAGGAAAGACTACGCTCAATACTCATGTTCTTCCACAGGAATAAGATGATGGGGTCTTAGTTTTGAAGATTTTTAAAATCTTTTGAAATAACCGGGTCTGGAAGAAAAACTACGTTCTAAACCCATGCTTTATTACCGGGTCTTAGTTTGGAAGATAGTGGGGTCTTAGTTTAAAAGTTTTTTTTAATACTTTTGAATAACCGGGTCTGGAGGAAAGACTACGCTCGATTCTCATGTTATTCCACAGGAAAAGGATTATGGGGTCTTAGTTTTGAAGATTTTTTACATTTTTGAAATAACCGGGTCTGGAGTAAAGACTACGCGCTATACCCATGCTTTATTACAGGGTTTTAGTTTTGAACAAATTCGACAAAATATCACTTCAAATTTATTACATGTGTGGGTAAAGTCATTATTACATTTGTGGGTGATTCAAAATTATTACATTTGTGGGTAAAGTGGTTATTACATTTGTGGGTGAAATTATTACATTTGTGGGTGTTATTACATTTGTGGGTAAAGTGTTATTACAATTGTGGGCGTTATTACATTTGTGGGTTTAACCTCCCCCCCCCCCCCCCCCCCCCCCCCCCATTAGTACGCCAGCGTTCAGGGGCTCATGAGCTTCTCATCCCTATAACAAAAAACAGGCACGCTTTCCCATTCTCTCACAATATGCGATCGATATGCGCGTATAAAATAAAAAAATACAAACCTTCATTGATAAATATAGGTAACATGCGCAATGTTTAGGAAATTTTATTCTTGTTAACTTTCCTTTTCTTTGAATGGAATTTTATACGTCATTTAATTCAGGTTTGTATTATTGTAATGGTCTTTTGGGTTGAAAATATAAACCTTCTTTACTCCTTCACTCCTTTCTTTTTTATTTTTTTGAGGGGGGGCGGTTTTTTTTTTTTTTTTTTTTTTTTTTTTTTTTTGGGGGGGGGGGGCAAAATAAGTTTTGAGCCCCCCCCCCCCACACTTTCGGCACCTATGATGGTGTCTGGAGTACTTACCTTGATTTCCTTATCTTTCTATGCTCATTACTCAGCCAGTAAACATTTTCTACCAAAACTGTTTGGCAAATGACTTTTATTTATAATCTTGAACTAAAAGTGTAAGTTTCGTTTGATTCTGTGAGAATTTATTTTCTTTCTTCACCAAAACTCAAGATTATCTTTAAGTTCAGCAGCATGCCTATATAGTAGAGCAGCCGTTCAAAACGGAGTACCAAGGACTTAAAACAATGACTTATATCATTGGATACCGTTCAACAACGTGCAGTCATCTGTGTCATGGTGCTCCAGAAGGAGCCGACTGATATCCATGAGGAGCTGGTGCGGTAGCCATATCAAGAGGCAATGCGCTTGCCTGCTCCACAGTAAAAACATGGGTAACTCTTTACGACCCACGTATGAAAATAATGAGATCAAGATGATCATCATTGTTAAAGCCTATTTCATGAGTTCATCCCAATGTCTCTTGTGGATACTTTAAACATGTTTTTTTAGATAAAATTTGATTAAATAGATAATTAGCTAACTAGGCAACTTACCTACGTCCACTGCCCGCATCTGCCTCTGGTTGAAATGAGATACAATATGTTCATATTGCATGCTTCGTATTGTTACCCCAACAGTATTGCACGTTCAAGAACTGGGAATTTCAACTCACTCATATTTTCATTAGGTGGGTGGAAAACGATTGTGTATGACAAAAGCAGAGAGGAGATTTTATCAGAGTCCCAGTCGATCAAAGTCTCACTTATAACACAATCAGTCTGACGAGATAAACGGACTGATAACAGGGCACCGTATTATCAAGAGTAATCGCAATTGCTCTGATCAATCGTAAGGTAATTGCACTCTCCTATTTATTATGTATATAATTGCGATTACTATCTACTCTTTGCAGGGGCGGCGATTCTTTTCATGACCGGGGGACGAAATGCGAGGGGCAGGGGAACAGTGGCGTAGTAAGCAAAACAAAATTTTGATGGGGGGGGGGGGGGGCTGACCAAAAAATCCGCATCACCCCCACTCGTACATGGTACATGCAGGCCCCGCAGAAAGTTTTTTCAAAGTGGGGGCTGGGGGGGAGGGGGCTGAAATATTTTCGATCAGGTAGAGCAAAGCAAGTGGAGCGTAAATTGGGGTGGGGTCCAAGGGCGTATCCCAATGAAGCTTGGTGTTTTAGGCATTTAAGAAGGGTCAGATGAGCAACCAGGGGCCGCCTTAGGGCCCTTGATGGGGTCCAGGGGTCAGAGCCCCCGGATGCACAGGGGAAAACCATGCCATTTCAGCAACATTTGTAAATCACTTTATCGAATTAGAAATAAAACACGTTTGGATTGTATAAGGGGGCGACTGCCCCCAAGCCCAAGTTACAGTCTTTAGTCATTATTTGATATACACTTATTTTTTAGCACTTTTTCAAATTTTCAAGGGGAACCCCCCTAACAATATTGAGAGGGGGACGTGTCCCCCCGCCCCCCCCCCCCGGATCACCGCCCTAGATTCTTTGTAAAACCTGTCCATAACAAATACAATTAATTCAATTATTGGGCATCAAAGTACAAATCATAAATCCAGAATACATAGGAGGTCATGACCGCTAAGAAGCAACTTGTGCTGGTTCACGAGGCCCCTAACAATTTTAAAAACAATATTAAATTAAATTTAGAAAAAGAAAAACAAATTACAAGGTATATATGCTTTTTTTTAAACAAAAGAAAAAGCAATGACCTTTAACTACGGCTTTTATCATCTTATTTGTGTACCCACCCACCAAGACACATTAGTTTATCCCAAATAGTCAGGACTCAGCCGGTGTGACGTTGGGGTGTTGTCGGTTGTGGTGTCCCGCTGGTATGTACTTGTTTAATAATGGAGTCCAATGTACAATAAATAGGGCCATAAAGAGGAAGCCATCTCTGTTCTTCAGTTTTACTAATATAAGGCCTAAGGTTAGGCATTATAGGGCAAAACACCTTCTGTAACTGTTTTCATAGTTTTCGGATTAGTATTCAGTCTCGAATAGACTGGGAAAAGTGGTAAGGAATAGGTTGAAACTCATGTACACACATTATTTCCCCGAATTAATGATCTACTTATTAATGCTCGGAGGAATTTGCGCACATTCTTCGGGACGGTTTTGACAAAACAGACATAAACAAAATACCAAATGAGTCTTTAACCAGGGATGTTTCAACTCCCGTCAATAGTTTGTTATCATCGCCCCCACCCGTATTCCCCAGAACTCCATCCATAGTAACATCCCCCCCCCCCAACTCACACACACATCGAGTGGTGAAAAGGGCATTGCAAAAATGAAATACAAGAAGTGACAAGGGGAAGGGAGAAGGAGAATGTGACGAAAAAAGTAAAGGCACAGACCAAATTGGTTTATTTAGAGCCAATTCAGTGCTTTGTGAAGATTTACATCCAAAATGTAATTAAATTGAAATAATATAGTTGGGAGAATTAAGGAGTCCATCAAATAAGTTTTTCCTAATTGTTATCATTAATGACAGTCCGTTTCTACTCAAACTTTCAGAGTATACTAAATTATACATCTATCATTGAAGTCACTACCTTATCACCATTTTCTCTTATCTGATCATTGTTTCTAAACAATTATTACCCAAACAAATTTCCCCTGGGAAAAAAAGTGTAGAAACACGTTAATTTTAAATCTTACCTTTTTTTGGATATGCCCCCCCCCCTTCCCCCTGACGTTAAAGGAGGGGGGGGGGTGCGATTTTTCAATTTTTCGAGGGGCAAAAAAAAAAAAAGGGTATTGAAATACATTCAACTATAAACTTCTGAAATATCTACATCAAAGCGGAGCTTATTTTGTGTATCCATGCTGTGAAGTATCTGGCAACACATAATGTAGAGCAGCCGATACCTTTTTCACCGTTTCCATAATAAAACGTAATAAAATGAGAAATGTTCAACTTCCCTGGTTAAACACAAGCATGTTCGTTATTTGTCCATGGTGTTTCAACTACTTGGCAAATATTTGTGCAGCTATTAATTTTTTTCTTCACTATTCAGGCAACTATTTCTATACAAAGCCTTTCATGAGTATTGTTATTCGGCTGGCTGCATGAGCTGAATCTTATTGAAAAGGATTGAAATAGTGAAATGACGTATGAAAAAACTATTGGGTCAAAGGTCAGTATACCAACAAAAAGTTGAGAATATGCAAGTAACGCTATGTTGATGATTTGTTTGACACCTGCAGAGATTCAGAGGGTTGTTAACGCTTTCTGAAGTTATATCCGTTGCACATGAGGAGTCATTTGTGTGACATAATACTGCGTCAGCGTCTCTTTGAAGTGCAATGTGACTGACTGAACACTAAACAAGGTACACCTAACGTTGAAAAAGCGCGAGCATAACTTGAATTGTAGCAATAAAAAAAAAACAGAAAGAAAATGAAGGAAAAAACAGTCAAATGCAATGAGCATATGAAATGTAAATTGCTGGCCCATTTCCTACTGAGCAATTTTGTAACCTTGGTTTTTGTATGTGCTTTTCAATTGTAATCAAATAATGAAAATCAAATGAAAGACTACCTTATCCGTGAATTCAAAGTTCAGACAGAATATCAAGTGTGCGTTCATGGATATGATCTTGAATCGACGAGTCTGCCGCAATGTGAAAAAACTCTTAAAAATCAACCTTCAAAACGCGGTTTCTCGAATATGCCGTCTTTGCAGACCAAATTATAGCGGACTGTTTCACCCTTTCGTAAAGGAGGATACAAAATATTAAATTCAAGAAATCAAGTATTGTATTATTTCGATTTGTCAACAACTACGAGTTGCATTCAATAAGTTCACAGCCCGACTATGAAGGAACAGGTATACGGTGACGTTATTATGTCTCATACATGCCCATTACATGTGACACGATTTAAAGATAAAATTGAGTTCTGGTCATGTGATTGCATTGTGAAAGAAAAGGTGTGGAATGGATCAGAAAAAGTTGATCATGTAGCATGTAAGTATTGGTGTGTACTGCAAGGTTCTGGAGTCATCAAAATCACAATAAATTTGGCACAATTTTGGTAAAGTAACAAGCACTGTACACAGAAATATGTATATGGCACTACACAATGGTGTCCAGGCGCGCCGGAAGCAGTTTGGGATTGTGGGGGGGTGGGGGGGGGGCAAACATTCCAGGGGGCTCACCTTCCAGGGGCAGTGACGTAACGAGCAAAAACGTTTGGAAGGGGGGCGGGGCAGAAGAACAAAATCTGTATCACCCCCACTCTTACACGTTACGTGCAGGCCCCGCGGAACGTTTTTCAAAGTGGATTATTAACGATCAGGTAGAGCGTAAATTGGCGTGGGGTCCAGGGCCTGAGCCCCGGCAGGGGGGTCAAGGGACTGAGCCCAAAAAAGCTCAGGGGTTTAAGGCACTAAAATTATGGTCCGATAAGCATATTTAGATACCTTATTTGTGACACTGGCACGCCTCTAATTGGCGGAGAGTCCAGGGAGCAGAGCCACCGGAAGCTCGGGGGGTTTAGGTATTTAATAACGGTCAGATGAGCATACAGGGGACCGCCTTTTGGCCCTTGGTGGGGTCCGGGCGCGGAGCCCCCGTAAGCTGTGGGGTTTTAGGCATTTAATTACGGTCAGATGAGCATATTTTGATACCTCATTTGTGACATTGGCAGGTCACTTATTTTTTCTCTCTCTCTTCCTTTCTTTTTCTCTGTAACAAACTTTTTCAAAAAGTCCGTTCTGCATACCCTGACATAAAGGATTCTAAATAAGCATATTTTTCGCCCGACTGTAAATTTGGGAATTTCTAATTTTCCAACAAACGCATAAAAAGGTATGACTGACACAAAAATTGAGAACAAAAACCGGAAAATCATATCATTTCAGCAACATTTGCAAATCACTGGTATCGAATAAAAATAACCCCCCCCCCACCCCCCCCCCCCCCCCCATCAGTACGCCAGCGTTCAGGAGCTCATGAGCTTCTCGCCCCTAGTAACAAAAAACGGACACGCTTTCCCTTTCTCTCGCAATATGTCCAAGATACGCGCGTATCGCTATTATAAAAACCTCCATTGATAAATATAGGTAGCATGCGCAATATTTAGGAAATTTAATTCCTATTAACTTTCCTTTTCTTTGAATGGAATTGTATACGTCATTTAATTTTGGGTTAAAAATACAAACCATCTTTACTCCTTTACTGCTTTTTGTTTGAGAGGGGGGCGTTCTTTTTTGTTGGGGGGGGGATGCATTTTGCCCCCCCCCCCACCCCCACTTCCGGCGCCTATGATGGTGTCTGGCCTACTTACCTTGATTTCCTTATCTTTCTATGCGCCTTGAGCATTTAATTAAAATGGATAATGGCGTTATATAAATCTCATGTATTATTATTGTTATTATTATTACTCAGCCAGTATACATTGTTTGGCAAATGACATTTATTTATAATCTTGAACATTAATACCCTTTTCACATCTATTTTTCTTAACCCCGGACTATCCTTAACCCCATACTATCCTTAACCCCATACTATTTTTTTTGCTGTTCACATCTATTTTCTTAACCCCGGACTATGTGCTTAGCCGGGGTTAAGAAATTTCACGCGATTCACACTACGTTCGCCTTAGCCCCGGACTATTCGATAGCTCATGAATATTAATGCTTTTGCTACCGCGCATGCGCCTTTCGACTAAATGAAGGGGAAAAACCCGCGCGCTAAATTCAATATAAAATCAGGAGACAATCAATGCAACAATTGAACTATAATCAATATCGGTCAACGAACTCTTTGCTTGTGGTAAAAAGACCAACAATATACAGTACGGTACGTAATAATTTTAGCTCGCTTGTTGTTGTTGTTGTTTTAGTCTTAAGGGCGTGTTTCATTCAATTATGAATATTTACGCCGCTCGTGTTGTGTTATCCAGCCTTGCGCAAAGCGTTTTCCCTTTATTATTTTACCGATACAAATCAATTACCCATTTTTCATCCAATTCACTTGATAAATTTACCTACGTAAATATGACTGATAATGATAAATGCAATAAAAAATTATGAGCTACATGTTCTTTCACTATTTTTTAAAATCAATTTTATAATAAAGATTTTTTCATAATGACCTCTGCCTCGTAAAAGACTAAACGTCAATACAGAGAGCATGCATGCGTAACGTGAACTGCATGCATAGCGCGCGATAAATGCAAATTCACGACCACACGACCACGCTGTCTGTGATTGGCTGTTGCTTAGCCCCGCTTCTCCTTAGCCCGGTTCGGATTCACACTACGCAGCTTAGCACCACAATTGCCCGGCTAACCCCGCAATTGCCCGGCTAACCCTGCTATTTTGCAGGGCCAGATAGTCCCGTACTATTTGTGGGGTTAGCCCACTTTGGCAAAACGTAATGTGAACAGAAAGCCGGCTAAAATTACCCCGGGTAATTGGTGGGGCTAAGGAAGGAATTGGTGGGGCTAAGAGCCCCCTTAGCCCCACCTATTTCCCGGGGTTAAGCAATATTTGGTAGATGTGAAAAGGGTATTAGTGTAAGTTTCGTTTGATTCTGTGAGAATTGTTTTTCTTTTTTTACCAAAACTTAAGATTATCTTTAAGTTCAGCAGCATGCCTATTTATTAAAGCAGTCGTTCAAAACGGAGTACCCAGGACTTAAAACAATGACCTATATCAATGGATACCGTTCAACAACGTGCCGTAATCTTTGTCATGCTGCTCCAGTGGGAGCCGAATATTCCATGAGTTGCTGGTTACCATATCAAGAGGCAATGCTCTTGCCTGCTCCAGAGTAAAAACATGGGTAACTCTATTCAAAGCTGGTTAGAAAAGCGTTTACGACCCACGCATGAAACTAATGAGATCGTGACGATCATCATTTTTAAAACCTACAACAAAATTGAGTTCATCACAATGTCCCATGTGGAGACTGTAAACCTGTTTTCTAGATAAAATAAAATTAAATAGATAATTAGCTGATCAGGCAACTTACCTACGTTCACTGCCTGCTGCATCTGGGTGAAATGAGATACAATATGTTCCTCTTGCACGCTTCGTATTATTATCCCAACAGTATTACACGTTCAAGAGCTGGGGATTTCCACTCAATTGGGCTACTTTTGGCGACCAATAACCGCGACCATTTAGGATTCGGGCGAAGTAAGCCCGTTAAACAATAAAAATCGCTCTATGGTGTCTTCAATAAAGAAAACTAAACAAAAATATGTAACATGAATGATAAAGAGAAGTTGAAGTAGATAAAAGCTTTTACTGTAGTCTTGAATTAAAAAAAAAGTAAAAAAGGAGCCTCCGTTCTGGAGGGACCCCGAGTGAGATTCGATATTTTATTTATTATTTTAATTAATACAATTCGACTCTTGAATTAAAATGTCATACGTTAGTTTTAAAATCCCTCAGAGTATACAACGCATTTTGTCCAATTATTTACTCGAAATGCCCGGATAAACCCTGTTAACCCGTATATGCCTTGTAAAGTCCTACATTCAATCTAAAACAGTAAGACCAAGACAAATTGCTTCGGCATGAGACACATATGAGAGTGAAGAATAGGATCTCACCTTTTAAATGGTGTCAGCCATTATTTAGTGAAAATGTCTTACGATTGTGTTAAAAGCCCTCAAAGTAAAAAAAAAAACAAAAAAAAAAACGCATTTTGTCCAATTATATACTCGAAACGCCCGGATAAACCCCATAGTCCCGTATATGCCTTGTAGATTCCTAGATTCAATCTGAAACAGTAAGACCCAGAAAAATTGCTTCGGCATGTGACATATATGAGAGTGAAGAATAGGATCTCACCTTTCAAATGATGTCAGTCATTTTTTAGTTTAAATATCATACGATAGTATTTAATACATCCAAATCTAATCTCTTACTCCTATTGCCGTTATTGTTAGCCGACCAGTGCACATAAACAAAATCCTTTTGATTGTACGATTTAGAGACACTATAGGCCCCATTATTGGTGGCTAGCCTCCTCTATATTGGTTGCGGGCTTAATGGTCGCCAGTTTCAACGAGCGACCCATTTTTGTTCATTAGGTGGGTGGAAACCTATTGTGTATGACAAAAGGAGAGAGGAGCTTTTATCAGAATCCCAGACGATCAAAGTCTCACTTATACCACAGTCAGTCTGACGAGACCGCTAACGGACTGATGACAGGCCCCCGTACACTCTTAAAAATACGACGTGGTCATTTTTTGACCACGTTTTGTTAGTCAACCATGCACCATTAAAAACGACCACGATGTGGTCATTTTTTGACCACGTACTTTTAAGAGTGTATTATCAAGAGTAATCGCAATTTCTCTAATTAATCATAAGTTTGCACTCCCCCATTTATTATGCCTATAGTTCCGATTATTAGAGTTGCGATTAATAGTTAGAGTTCAGGGTGCTTGGTCCCAAGGAAAGCCGGGACCCAAAACAGGAGACTCATCAACTGCAAATAAGATTTGACAAAACTCGCTTAAAAAACATAATTTGTACTAAAGCAATAAAACTGTATGATCTTACCTGGTTGAAGCAGTCTACGAATAATCTTCAACTGCACCATTTCTCCATGAAATATATCTAATAGGACATTTTATATGCAGTTTTAAGGGATATATTGGCCTTTTTCTTACTTTCTTACTTTATTTAACAAATATTTTGTTACATGTCTTTGAAATTATATTTCCTGCATGTCTATATGTAATAATTGTTTAATACCTGGTCTTTTTGAGGATTTTGAAGAGAGTGTTTTGCATACTCAATCATCTTTAACAGTTGATGACAAATTTCATGTAGTGTGTGAAACAGATACATTGTACTTCGATTTTAATATGACAATTCAATAATATGATCGTTGATGTCCGAAATTCTAGCAAAGTTTCATTTTTTCAAATGAATTGCAGAGGCTTGAATAGGAACCATTAAGCTGTATCTTTGTACATGCAGTGGTTGAAAGTTGAATTTGATGTTATTGCTTTACTTAACAGGTAACCTGAATTCCTCGGAAACATTTCCTAATTACACATTTTATGGCAAAAGCAGATAGAGTCGTGGTGTTGGAGTTGGTGTACTCATTAGTTATAAGCTCATTGTAAAAAGAACACGTTGATTTAGATGTCTTTAATGGTGATATAGAGTTTCATTGTATAGAAATATTACAAAATGTTACATAAATCATTATTGTTACTGTGTATATACCAACAAAACAAAGTGATACATGTTTTACAGCAGCTATATCCAAAATGTGCAAGAAACAAACGTAACTGTGTACTTAGAGATTTGTAAATGAATTTGCTAGACTGAATCCATCTAGATACGGATGAATAAATATCTCATCCATTTTTTTTCGAAATTATAAATTGTATCATTACAGATTCCAATAAAATAGCAAATAACTGTTGTCAATACTCTGTAAGTATTGGAGCCAAGACTTCTGATACATTGAATATTGATCTTATTCAATATTTGAATTTCCTAAAAGGTCATGTATCTCTGTCTATGTTTTTAAAAACCCATTAAAGAATATGAAATTATTGAAATAGTTAGAAACTTAAAAACAAAGAAAAGCCCAGGTCATGGTAGTATCAGTACTATCCCCCCCCCCCCCTTTTTGCTATGTACTTATTTGTATCGCTATGTATGTATAATACATTTTAATTTCATTAGACTGGAAAAAGACGTAAGGAATAGGTTTTCAAATAATGTTAACATATTCCTTCTCCGAATGAATGATGATAGTTATACCCAGATGATTTGTTGGCACATTTTTCTGAACAGTTCTGACAAAACCAGAACATACAGACAAAAATTATCAATTGAAAATGTCAACTAACGATGAATATTTCAATTAACTTCAATGGTTGTGACTTAATGCTCAATTTGTGTTTTAATGTTTCTCCTACCTCTTCCTTTATGAAAAGTATTAGACCCCGTTCTCATTCACTTTGAAAGTGGTCTTAGTTAGACCGCTCCAGAGGAACGGGTCTTGAGGAACGGTTTGCGAGCGTACACACTCCGAGCAGTTTTTAATAGCTCAAACCGCTCCACGAGTCAAAGTGGTCTTGTTGCTATGGCAGCTCAGGTCAGCAGGTCAATTTTTTCGCGCGCGGAATACAAACCGTATGTACCGTACTACATGTTTCGCACGGAACGTCACTAGCTCACTTCCGTTCAAAGTACGCTTCCGTTCACATTGCACGTTAGAGCGGTCCAAACCGTTAGAGCGGTCCAAACCGCTCTTAATAAGACCCGTTCCTCAAGACCACCTCGGAAGGTGGTCTTCTGGAGCGGTCCAGAAGTCCACTTCCTGGACCACTTTGACCGTTCTCACTCACCTAAGAACCGCTCCTGAGGAACGGGTCTTAGTTAGACCCCTCCAACGAAGTGAATGAGAACGGGGTCTTAGTTATCCAAATGAATACCGAAGGCCCATGTTGAAACATTCACTACATAAATCTTACTCTCAGATTATACCTTTTATAATTTTCAATTTTAGTTACTATATTCCTAGTAACCTTTCTCCCGTTAAAGTTCCTTGTTTCTGGCTCTTTCTATTGAAATGAGAAATAAAGTCAAATTTTATACAAGCCAACCAAAACATATATTCTTATTCACTGGCTTCAACTAACCCTAAATGATTTGGTGCATACCTAAATGTATTGAAATACATTAAACAATAAACCTCTGACACATGTACATCAAAGCTGAGCTTACTTTTATATCCATCGTGCATAGTATCTGGCAAAACAACATTTAAGCAGCCGACACGCTTTTCACCGTTTCAACAATGAAACACAATTAAACGAGCAAAGATCAACTACTATATTTAGACACAGTCGTGTTTTTGACGATATCATGTATATCTCAGATGGTGGGAAAATATTTTCGCAGCTTCGATTTTCAATTGATCACTATTCTGGCCATTATATCTAGACAAAGCCTTTCAAGAGTATTGTTATTCGGCTGGCTGCGCAGACAGTATTTGAAAATAATTGAGATGGTGGAATGACGAATGAAAGAACTATCGGGTCAAAGGTCATTATACAAATAATTTATTGTTCCGAATGTATAAGCTCAAAACAGACACATACCACCCTCTTTGCTTCAATAATTTGATGACAGTAATAATAATAACTATTTCGTTAGAAAAGGGAGGAAATCTTTTTGGGGAAAGAATTCAGGGTTTGGTGATGCCATGTATTATCTTTATCTACAGTCCAGGATGAAAAGTAATGATGTTATAATTCCCCAAGAACTGATTCACGTACAATCAATTTCATTTCGAAAAGTAAATATCTTTATTTCTAATACTCCCAATTTTACACAATCATGTGATAAGTCGATTCATTCTCTCCAAATTATCCTCCAAAAGAGGCAATTCGAATTATTACATTTCCATAGTATGCACAAGCACTCAAAATTTAATTTCCAATCGAGTACCTAAAATAATTGTCAAAATAAAATTACATTCCAATTTACACAAAATGAAAGACATTTTCAATTAAAATACTGTTATTATTTTTCCCACCCTCCACTTCTTCTTATCTGGAGCATCCTCCTCATTTCTCTTCATAAGACCTCGGGTCTTCCTTCTCCTCTTATGCCATCCAATTCCAATTCCCATGCTCTTTTTACAGGTTCATTATCTTCCCTTTCCTACACATAACCATCCACCTCCACTTCGATTAACCACTTCCACCACAGTTTCTTCCAGACCCAACCTTTCCAATAGTTCATTTGTGTTCTGATTATCGGACACTTTCACACCACAAATCTTCTTTACATTATCGATGTAAATTTGGCAACAGCTCTCGAGGCCAACATCTCACGAGCATGATGAGACTATATGGACGATGTCTTAACTGAAGAACGTCTTGGATACGGCCCAGTTACAGAGTGAAATAATATCGCAATTTCCCTTTCACACGAAGAATACCAAATAAAATTATATTAGTTATAAACTCGTTAGATGATATTAGCGTCTTATAAGGATATATGAACTTTCTTCCCTTTCTAATGACAGTAATAAATATGACATCTAACCGAAGTGCATTAAAACTAAATAACGAGATCTGATGGCTTTCAATTTGTTGTTATAAACTATAATTTAAAAACTCTTCTATTTAACATGACTATAATATGCGATAACGTCACCTGGGATGGGACAAAATACGAACGAAATCATGACGTCTAGGAACATGGTCAAGCAATTTCCAGAGGGGCGTGATAAGCACGCCCCCCCCCCCCTCCCCACCCCCGCCTATTTTACATTGTTCTACCCAGCCTGTTACATATACATATTTCGAAATTTTCGTACTTATTTTCCGTACATTATATTTGATTTGAAATCTCTAAAAAAAAAAAAAAAATTCTTGTGTGAAATCTATTCTTATAATAATATACGACAGTATAAAAAAGAAAAGAATATGAAATATTTGTCTATGTAAAATGTGGAATAAATAAAACTTCAAACTTCAAAATAAAATGGAAATATGAGAGAAATAGAGGGAGAGGGGTAATGAAGAAGGGGAAACGGATGAGACGAAGAGGAGTCAATTGCGATAACATCCCGCCCTCGGTCTCTGTGGTGATTTTCAACTGTATTTTATCCTGTGCAGACCTGCCCCCCCCCCATCATTCCATCAATGGACACACGATCTGCCACTTGGTATTAAGATCTAAAACTTCTTGACCCCCCCCCCCCCCCTAAGGGCACGTTGCCCCCAACGTGAAATACATAGTAATTATCATTGACACGACGTTATTTTGTTCTTATTTACACAAACTTTCCATTCAGATGTATATATATATATATATATATATAAATTCCATAAATCCTCCTTTAGTAATGCATTGACATATGCTTATGTAAATAAAGCATTTTGTTCTTTAATACAACACATAAATAAAACATATTAAATATACTGAGAACTGTAAGCTAGTTAAGCACGACTATTCTAAAAATAAACAGGAAATTGGGGAGTATTGATAATAAAAAAATTACTGTAAAGTATATACATACATGTAAAAGCAATCGAATATATGCAAAATGTGGGAAATGTGAGCTGTAACATTGCAAAGAACGTTTGAATTATCGTTTTATATGTTTTTAAAAAGTTCCTTGATCCTGGAACTAAATTGATTATATTGGACGTTTCTCAGGGGTCGTATTTCAAGAAATGCTGCTTAGCCCATCCATATACGAAGAGATCATTTTCAAATCAGAGGTATTATATCAGCCTATTGATCTTTGCATAACTTAAAATATTCAAGAGAGAAAAAAAAATCTTCCCATTGCGACTGCCATTACCATTCAGACACACCTTCGGAAAACTCAGTACAGGTAAATTATCGGGAAACAGAAAACAAATACATTAAATGTATTGCCCTTAAAGTTCCATGTCCGGTAGTTTGTAAAATGCTTGGGAAAATCTTTTACATTCAAATACATTGTTTTTAAAGAATTACTGCTGTGGACACATTTATTTCATATGTTTGCAATAGGAAGTTATTTTTAAATGACCAATTCTTCAGGGATTTTGAAAAAAATTAACCTGCATCATTATATTTTTAAAAAAAAGTCTAGCAACATTGCGTTGGCTTTGAAAGGATTCCCCCATGCTTTGTACAAACTGTCTTGCATTAAACGCTGAGGGCTCTCAATTCACTGCGCGTTATTCGCAGTTTTTCAAGTTTTCCCCCTGTACTCGGTTTTCTCAAGTTGTGTCTGGGTGATTTCCATTACTCCAAGCCTCTTTAGCGAAGTACGTCTTGAATGGTATCGTTAGAGAGTTTTTTTTCGTCATAACAAATCTTCACTTATGATCGGATCATTGATGCACGCATTTGTACCAACGGCGGTGAGAAAAATTAGAAATGAAAACTTGTTATGACCAAAAAAAGTTTCAATAAATGAAGTTAAAACTGTTCTCAGGATATCTTCGCTTCACTTCAAATTCTGTCCTCACTCTAAAGTATTTTCAGGCACCACAAGTACGTTCGACGGGATTTTATCAGAATATGTCCACTGAGTATAATGGTGAATGTTCATGGCTCCATTTTGGCAATTTTAACAGTTACAACCTGAAAATGTCTTGTTCCCATGGTGATGATGAGGACCAATACTGGTTTTGCTCTGCTCTGGATCCTGTAGAGAAGGAAAAATAAAATCACACCACGGAATGTTAGCAAGCATTGATCAAAAAACGAACTATCACAGAACTTAACTTTTCTGGTAAAGACAAATGTGAAAATGTAAAATAAGAAAAATGAGATTCGTACATATTTTATTTGGTTATAATACAGGCTTGTTTTCGTTTTTGGTTCAGTATTATTTTGTTTCATCTTGAGATCTTCTTCCAAATTTTGGCCATCTACCCCCATTTTTTTTTTTTTTTTTTAAATCGTTGGGCGAGTTAAATATGTTTGTATGCATTTCCCTCGCAATATTAAAACGATATTACTGTAATAAATAAAGAAACAAAACACCAACAATGCAATGGCAGAATCTGTCGTGTAAGAATAGTTTTCTCACAGTGTGTATTATTATACCAGTACTTTTATTTTTGTTCAATATCTTGATAATCGGACAGGCTATCAGCTTGTAAAAAGTCATGGGGTTCCTGACTGACCTAAAGGTTTATACTTATCAAGATATTTATGATTCGAAATTGAAATTTCAAAATTCGTTTTCCTCAAGGTTTTTCATAACACTACAGTCTATTGGGGAAAATGAGTATGGTAAAACCGGTCACTCAAAGATTTTTATTATTTTGAGGCACTTCTTGATAATTTTGAAGCGCATTTTTCTTTTTAAGCTTCAATATTACACCATATCACAGACACTGATAATACGTAGGGCCGTGCATCTAAGATTTAACATTCTTAATCGATGCCTTTAATCCCAATTATACGAAAGCCTTTCGTATTTTTAGTCAAATTTCAGTTTTATAATATAGTTCATATGCATAAACATGTCATATCATGTCCTCTGTTCGTAACCGACTGTAGAATTCTGTAAGATTTTGTGTTTCGAGACAGTCCTGTTAATTCATTTAAAACTTGGAAGGTGTGTGTGTTATGTACCGTTCCCCCAAATAATTTACTCCTGCTCCGTGTTGACATGGTTGACTTTGATAATCTGACCATGGACATAAGTGTGGGACCCAAGGCCATGATCTGAAAATCCATGCCAACAATTTGAAAATAAAAAAGATTAGTCGATTATAACGTGTTATTTTGATGAAATATAATTTGTTAAACGATGCCTTTAAATGTTGATTGAGCATTTTAGTTTTGAGAGTGTGATCATTGAATTGCATTAAACTTTTGGCACAATATTTTGTTTAATCACAGAGCGGCGGTTTACCGAACAAGGCTTTAGAATGACCTTAGAAGTGTATCCTGGCATACTTACATGGAATACTAGGTGTTGTAGTCATCGTGTCTCCTGAACCGTCTGAACTTTCCCCAATGCCCAAATAAACTGAAACAAAGAGAGGAAATGAGAGGAAACTGTATCAGCATCTAAGACATTACTTTCCCTGTAGAAATATGATATGGCAGCAGAGCAAGAAATAACATGTTTTACGCTACCATACAAATCTTTTTCTTAGGAGCAATGCAGATATATTCAAAGTTGTAGGGCAGAGATGGATACAAATCATATCAGAAAGAGTAGGGTGATGTTGTAAAGAAGACGAAATTGTAATTTATCCCCAGGGGGATTTTCTGGGCGAGAAGGGCTTTTATAAGGCGGGCCATTTTTTAATCGTGCCCTATGCTGCCGTATACCGTGACCAGGACAAGTAAAAGATTACTGGTGATCTTGAATAAAGATGTTGCAATAGAGGTCATCAGCTACAATCAAATACCATTTTTAAATACTTGATTTTGTTAACATGGTCGTAATTGTTAAAAGTTAAGTCTAATTTGGGTCCTTTGGGGAGATGGAATAACACCAATTAATGGGGGTTTCAGTGCAATATGTCCGTTACGACATGTGCCACTTTATTTTATTCATTTTTTTCATCCAAAAATGAAACCACTTGATCTGACCTTCGAATAATTGTTCTTTCGTGTAACACTAACATGAAATGGTCATATCAATACTATTAAGTATTTTCAATATTTCTTTTTGATTTGATTTTGATATTTTTATATCTTATATCAATATATGAGACTGAGACTTTTATATTCACCAACAACATAGAAGACCAGAGCAATAACTGTAACGGCAACCACGACGAAACACATGACGAAACAGATCAATCTGGCCTTCGTCGACGACGTCTTGTCATCGGAGTACATCATAATGATTGGATCCAGATCGCCATTCATGCCGTGACCATTGGGAACTTCATCGTCCAGACTTGTGATGCCATCCGGGTCATCAGCGACCATGCCGTTCTGATAAGCTGGTGAAGGCTTCTCAGTCTCAGCTGCTTCGTCATACATCGGTGGAGGCGTGCTTTCTCCGTTGGCTAACTCTAAAGAATCGAGCTCAGATTGTTCTGTGACTTCAGCAGGTGGTTGGCTCTCCTCGTCTAGCGAATTGATCTCGTTTTCAGTCGTAGTAGGTTCGACGGTGTCATCTACTTCCGGTTCAACGGCACTGTCTATAAGGTCGGTGACGTCATTGACTTCGTGGTCAACCTCGTCGCTGGTGTCGGGTTCTGGTGGAGAGGTTACGTCTTCTGGAGGTGGAGGAAAGTCGCTTTCACCAGCTATTGCGTCATCAGCGGGCGGACTGTCCATGTCTTGTTCAACGCCTTCGGTTACGTCAGTTGGTGGCGCTGTATCGGGCTGTTCTGGGGTGTCTTGTTCAACTCCTTCTGTCACGTCCGGTGGTGGCGCTGTATCAGGCTGTTCTGGGGTGTCTTGTTCAACTCCTTCTGTCACGTCCGGTGGTGGCGCTGTATCAGGCTGTTCAGGAGGAATACTCTCTTCAGCTAAAATGGGATTATGCACTTCTACTTCCTGTTAATGAAAGAATATAACGACATGGATATGAGAATGTCTTATTTTAAGAAGATTGAATTCACTTTAATCACACAATGAAATAACAAAAGGACAATTTCAGTATCCTTTTATAGTAATAATGATGATTACAATAGTATTATTATTAATAATAACAATAATAATCATAATAATAGTAATGATAATAATAATAATAAAAGAAAATAATAATAATATTAATATGTTTCGTTTTTCCAGGGTAACCTCAGCAGTAAAATACTATTCTCGATGAGGGCTTTGTAATCATAATGCTACACCAACTTTAGCCGAACAACCATGATAAGGGGCTCAAGCATTCAAGGAATTATTCCTATTGGTTAGCCATTTATTACACCAGGGTGGAGAGTAACAAATGTAGATTAACATCTTGCTAAAGAACATTAGTGTCGCAGTGGGACTCGAACCGCGAACCATGAGATTTACAGTCCATCAACGTAACCACTAGACAACGACACCTCCTAAATATTATATTGCCTATTACAAATCATGTTAAAATCTGCGGTACTTGAAATGTGCAAATATGTCAGTGTCATATTCGCACGTTTCATTAGGTGACGATCAAGGCTGTTGCAATGACCAGGTTGATATTTTGACAACCTTGCCATCCATAATGTTATCTGAAAAGACGGCACGACCAAAACTTGAAATATTTCCGTAGTACAGAAGTACTATGTTATGTTGGTTTTATAGCGTAAAGAGAAATCAGTAGTATACAGTTAACAACTAAATTATTATTAATACCCTTTATACCAAGTTCTGTAATTTTTGTTAATTATGTGACAAATTGATTTGTCTCGATTAATGTTTCATGAAAATGGGACACTTTAAAGTCGATTCTCTAAAAGTATTTAACAAAGCCCTTTTTTAACCAGTCCACCTTTCCTTCTTGAGTTATGAAAAATATCTACAAAAATGTCACATTTTACAATTGGTATGAATATTATTGTTGTTAACTGTAGTTGTAGAAACGTGGTATAACTTTATGAATAGTGTTAGACGAAAGGTTTCCCTTCTCAACTCCAAAGCGCCAGAAGCTTGCATGCCAGTTAACAATTAAATTTGTAATATCCTTACCAAATTGTATAACTTGTTTAGGTATGTGAAAATTGATTTGTTTCGATTTGTGCTTCTTGAGAATGTGACGTAATAAAGCTTTCATCTACAGTCATTCAACAAAGGCCCTAATATTGTATCAACCTTTTCGCTATACAGTGCTTATCAATAAAAAATGTACTCAAATTTTGTGGCTTCTAATTAAAACGTTATAACCTATGTTACCTTGGAACATATTATATGGTAAAGAGTAACTAATATCCTGTCTAATACAACCATATTCATATTTGTGCTGCCACGGATGACTGAGCAACATGCTTTTCAAGAAGTATTGTCAAAATCTACTTGGACCACGTTTGGGCTGAAACATTCCAAAGCAATTGCTCACTTATTTACATTGACTGTTCGGCATGTGAAAAGACAAGGGTTAAGTATAGACTCAAACGTTACAAAATTGCTTATTACAAACACAATTCATGATAATCTCTTTGTTATGATGATTGAAATCTTTACTTCATTCGCATCCCTTGTGTAATGTTACCCTTCTCAATGAGTGATACAAAATGGATAATTATTTTGTGGATGTTGTCTTTTTTATGAAAGTCTACTGTCAGTTTCTTTGATGACTATCATCACAGAGGTGTCGTTTTCGAGTGAATACGTCATCGAACTGTCGATCACAAGGTCCGTGGTTCGAGTCCCGCCGCGACACTAATTTCCTTTGGCAATACATCGATCTTCATTTGCCACACTCACCCCAGGTGATGTAAATGGGTACCTGGTAGGAATTATTTACTTGAAATGCTAGAGCGTTGTAATGGCAGCATAGTTACAGCCGGGGTTATAATTTCCAAATTTGTTAAGGCCCCTTGAGCATACCTTAGGTTTGGGTATGTGCGCATTATAATTGTTGTTATTATTATTATTGTTAGTATATGTGTTCTTTCTTGCATTTGGGTTTAGTCACCTTTGAGTTTTCATTTGCCATTCGAGATAACCACCTGATGCTCCTTTTGCATGAAACGGCGCAGCGGACAAGTGAGCAGAGAGAACTTAGATATCGTGAGACAAGAGGTTAGTAGGCTGTTCAAATTGATTTAAGGTTATCCTATACATTGAGACAAGGTTCTGTGAAATCCTCGATATATTGCATCATTTTAAACAATCACTGAAGCACGAGACATAATTTAATTTTGTTAATGGGTTTAAGAACAAAAAGGCATATGCAGATGGTCTAACCCACATTATAGTTCCATCAGCCCAAACGTGGTGCAACGCGATTTTGACCAAACTTGTGTATGAAAAGCCCTAGTGTTCAGTCACCCGTGGCAGAAATATCATAAAAAGGATATCATAGGACATGAAACAATTTACTTTTAATCAGTTAATAGATTTCATGTTCATATTGATAATGATTTTTTTTTTAATCAGGAGCCTCCAAAGTTGGGTACACTTTTGTGTATACGCACTGCATGATCAACAAAGACCCGAAGTCAACCAGTTCACCTTTCATTCTTGAATTACATTTAAAAAACATCAAACATCAAATTTACAAGGGCTATTAATATTAGTAGTCTAGTTGTAAACCGTACTAATAAATAATGTTTGCAAAGAGGACTAAATCTATAGACATGCCTTTAGGTAAAGTAGTTGATATTTCGTAGCCAGGGTAGCTGGTAAAAAAAATGCTTTAAAGGCATCGTTTAACAAGGTTAATTCTGAGATGCACGGCCCTACGTGTTACCAATGTTTGTGATATGGTGTAATATTGAAGCCCTAGAAAAATTGCGCTTCAAAATGATCAAGAAGTGCCTCAAAAGAGTAAAAAAAAATTGAGTGACCGATTTTACCATACTAGATTTCCCCGATAGACTGCAGTTATGGAAAGCATTAGGAAAACGCAAAATTTTGTTTCGATTTTCAATCATAAATATCTTGATAATCAGAAAGTCATGGCGTTCCTGACTGTTCTAAAGGTTCATAATTATGATTGCAGCATGAGCTAAATCCAGAATTTTGTTTCAGAATCTGAGACAACGTTATTTGTATACTGCCCACATACACTGAAATGATTGATGGTGGATGTTCCTATTAGGATACAGACAGAGCGACTAAATCTCAGCATGTATTCATACATGAATGAAAGAAAAAGGATTTCTCATTGACAACTGGATTACATCTCAATAGGCTACACGTAACACCTGACTGGTTACTGAGTATTAGACAAACATCAGTCGAGCAACATTAAAGTGACTTGGTAACATTGCCTCAGATTCTGAAACAAAATCCTAGATTAGCTCATGCTGCAATCATAATTATGAACCTTTAGGTCAGTCAGGAATCCCATGACTTGAACAAGCCGATCGCCTTTCTGATTATCAATATATTTATGATTGTAAATCGAAGTTGTTTCAAAAAAAAGTTTCCTAACGGTTTTATAACACTACAGTCTATTGGGAAAAATGAGTATGGTAAAACCGGTCACTCAAAAAAAAAAACTTTTGTGAGACACTTCATGATCATTTCGAAGCGCAATTTGTTTAGGGCTTCAACATTTCACCGTATTACAGACACTGGTGACACGTAGCGCCATGCATCTCATATTTAACATTGTTAAACAATGTCTTTAAGCAAAGTCTAGTCATGTTTCTATACATAGAACAGACGTAAGGAAAGAGAAGGTTGAGTTCTGGGAAAGGTGAAATAATACATTGTGGGATTTCTCATTCTTGTCGTCTTAGTGTTGAAAAAAATTGTAGAAAATGCCGCCTAAAGAGGACTGCTCTACAAATGCCCTCATGTCCGAATATGATTGGACATTTCTGGAGTTTGTGGAACACAATTTCATGTCACACGTTTGTGTAGTCCTTTATAGATGTTTAGGACTGTGTACAGCTCTTGAGAGTTAACGAAACTGAGTTAATTTCTCATAACTTTCATCATGCAAAAACCCAACAATATACACACATTCGTATCTTCTACATAAAAATCTGCTTCCAAATGATTGCAAACAGTGTATTTCACATTGCAATCGCAAGACCAGAACTCAACATTATCTGTGGCAAGGGAAAATATAACAATTAATTATTCTATTCCTGCTCCACATGTACCACATTGTATTATAAAATTAAAGAGGATGTATTGTCGGGCAATGCAGTCTACCGATGAAGTCATGTTTATAAAACATATGGACTCGACGATATTAAAAGGGAAGTTTCCAAAAACATATACCATTATTTCCCCCCCCCCAAAAAAAAAAAAAAAAGATTATTACAGAACTGTTTCATTGGTACTCATTAAAAATCTACTACTTAGTATGTTTTCCTAACAATACAAGGAAGGTCTGTCTTGATTTTTCACAAAGTTAAATTTATTTATTTTATAGTGCATAATACCAGAAATCCTCAGACGTTATGCAATGTAACCTTCATACGAATGTTAGATGTGCTTTAACTTATCTGGAAATTTCTCGAAGATTAACACATTAGAATTGTAAGCATATCGAAATGATGACAGTTTTTAAATTATCTTTCTAATGTTTTCTTTAACGAGAAGGTTAAACAAATACAAAGTGACGTCTTTTATGGGAGATAATAGTTTGTCTGGATATGTAGAATGATTATAATAAAAAGCTGTCTGAGATGACAAAAAACGCATTTATCGCTCATTATTTGAGTAAGAATATTGCATTGCGATGAAAAAACCTGACATGATGTCAGCATTAAGAATAAATCCCTTCCATGCGCAAATGTAGAAATAGTTAACATATTTATATGAAGCGTCTTTCAAAGTCTATGTTTACATGTGCTCACATCTCCCCCGACATGTATGCCATTTCTAGAACACGTTTGGAAAAGAATGGGTTTAGGATGGATTAGTGTCAACACAATATTTTCTGAAAAAGCATATAAAATACATTTTATAGACGACGCAGGTCTAAAGTAAATACAACATATCTTAAATCTTTTTTAATATGGTTTGTTATTTGATTGGTTCGTGTTTTTTGTTAAGGTTTGTTTGTTGGTTTGGTGGTTGGTAGGTCGATTGGATTGTACGTTGGTTTGTATCTTTGTTTATCTGTATGTTTATATATTTATATGTGTCTGTGTGTTACCTTACTTGCTTGAGAGCGGTATATCATAATAATAATAATAATAATAATAATAATATGTCTTGTTTACCCAGGGTAGCATCAGTATTCATACTGTTCTCCCTGAGGGCCCTGCATGTATACAGCCAGTGTTATTAAAATGTTATTAAAATACCGTCTCATATACCACCTCACTGAGGCTGAAAATAACATGATTTTTGTTTCCAGAGAGGATGAACAATACGCTGTTTGGGACAATATATGTTTTTAACAAGATTTATTGTAATACAGACCTACATAAGATGTGAGGTTGTAACTTGGCTTTTCACAGGTCATTGAACATGGGGTAAAAGGCTTTAAACACATGGGGTGACGGTGTATGTACAAGTTGTTACTTAATATTTCACGCTCTAAATCAATATGTATAGGTATATAGGTATAAATCCAACTCCAAGGAAAGGCTGGAAATGCATTCAAAATTATCTTCAAAATATCATGAATCCTTTCATCTCTGTTTTTTGCATAAAATGATTATAATCTACATTGGTTGTTCATTTTGAGGTAGGAAACGAAGGATATAATGTGATATGTGTCTTTGTTTGATTTAAAAAGTACACTGTTCAATCATGTATTGTACATTAAACAGTGTAGAATTATGTATAATTGATCACCATAGGTTGGATCTTCATTGCACCGATCTGTCCAAGTCTAGGGTTCGAACCAATGACCTTTGGTAAAGTAGACACTTTAATTGATGTCTGATCGATAACCCCTCCCTAAAGCACTTTTTAAATTAGATTTCTGATTTGTTTTTTTGTGGTTTTTATTCTTCTCCTTTTGTTTACATTTTGTTTCTGTTAATACCAATTGTTTGGGATTAAAAATGACCTCAATCATCCGATAACTAAGCCTCTGATAAAACCCTTTTAATGCGTCACTCTACTGTTCCCCAAGATCAAGCCTCTAATTAATACTAATCGCATGATTTGCAACACGAAATACCATTTAACGAGGTATTATTGTATTCAGAAGAGCCAGCGATGCATATTTTGCTTGCTTATAACAAAATTCGCGTTTAATGTTTGCAAAACAATATGTCCAACATGCGCTCAAGTATTAAACAAACAGAATCTTTTTTATCCTCAGAGCTCATTGTTTCGTTAAAATGAAAAAGTAATGTGACTCCGTGTTTTTTTCTCGTTTGAATCATAATGTTCCTTCTATCCCAAATTCCTGTTTTGTTTATAGACGTTGTAGACTTAAACTTGTATTCCTAACCAGATCTCATTAAGGATTTTATCTACCTTTCGTTAAATGATTGATGTCAAATTTGAAAAATGCTTTGAACTTTTCTCTCTCTCTCTCTCTCTCCCTAGCTTCAACAAATGTATCGAATTACAATCCTTGCAATCCTGAAAATAAAGGACATTGGTACTTTTCTCGTGCTTTGCCTTTTACCTGTCAATTTGCAGGTTTTCTTCTACATGACTTCTGATCTTCGACTCCAATGGAGGGAGAAGAAGAAGAAGTAGAAGGAGAAGAAGAAGAAGAAGAAGAAGAAGAAGAAGAAGAAGGAGAAGAAGGAGAAGAGGAAGAATTAGAAGAAAAAGAAGAAGTAGAAGAAAAATGAAGATGAAAAAGAAAAAGGAAAACAAGCAAAAGAAGAAGAAGAATAAGCAGAAGGAGAAAGAGAAGAAAAAGCAGAAGAAAAAGTAGAAGCAGAAGAAGTAGAAGAAGAAGAACAGATATAAAATATATAAACAGAAGACGAAGGAGAAGAAGAAGAAACAGACGAAGAAGAAGCAGATTAAGAAGAAGAAAAAGAAGAGGCAGAAAAATTAGATGAAGAAGAAGGAGAAGATGAAGAAATAGAAGAAGAAGTACAAGCAGAAGAAGAATGCGAAGAAGCTTTTACATGTACATGCGTCTATGGTGATGTATTCGAAGTCATAATCAACTTGAAATTGGCTCTCCAACTAATATTCCTCATCATACTTGCATTGGTCTAGTGGTCACCTCTATTTGATCTGTATGTACAAGTTTCAAGGATCAATCCCCCTGAGTTACGTCACCCGGATTGTTACTTTCAAAGTCGTTCTGCAGATGGAATGTTCATGACCTGATTGACCGTCACACACTCACACGCACACACAAAAACCACATCTACTGTCGATGGTACGTTTATCTGTAGGGACATATTTTCGTCCCACTTAAACATCTTATAATTTCTAATCCTGCTGTCTTTTCGTTGTTGGTCTTTTCTAGTACTGACACACCAATACATTTTTTTGAGTCTATCACCGCATAGAAAATCAACAATGACAATAAATTGACGAATAAATAGAGAAAAATATGACACTAAACCCGTATTCAAAAAAGAATAGGTAGAATGCAATAAGAGCAGTCTTTTACTTACCATATTTATGCAAAGTCTTGCGAGAATAAAGATGGAATTCCAATGAGTGTCAACCTCCTACTGTCTAGCGTATGCAGTGTACTATATCTCGGTATGTATAGTCTTTTCACGTACAATACTTACATGGCATTTACACATTACAATTAAAGAAGCACCTACAACCTGAAGTCAGCACCCGAGTTGAACTTTAGATTATCGGCTCGATAACTTCATGTTGCTTATGCCGGGAGAGTTGTGTCAACAACAACAACAAAAGACGATATGCTATTGTAGAAATTATATTCGCATATTTGTGGAGGACGTACGTGGGAGAACGGGGGTACAAAGAATCAATAGATCTTATGAATCACCAGTAGAGCTGCCTCGTAGAGTATAATACAGTCATTGTGTGACCGTTTTCTGCGGTCCCTAAAGAAAGCGATCCCTGATTTAATACAAGCCGGGTCTAAAATCACCGAGAAGTCATGAATAGGAGCATTCGGGCATGGATGAGTTGAATAGAACATGGGTGTGGGGAAGTTTACCAACTATTTGTTACCGCCGATTCGGGTAGTCTCGTACGTTATCCATAATGTAATAGCTTCCAGTAGTAATAGACGGGTTAACTGAACAGGTTCTTACGAGAATTATATATATATTCCCGTACATGGAGAGAGAAAGAGAGAGACAGAGAGAGAGAGAGAGAGAAGAGAAGCATAATTTAGAATTATCAGACCGAGAAGGGGATATAAACATAGGGAAAGACTGTGATCATTGCGTGGGTGTGCATGGGAGACAGAGAGAGGGGGAGAGAAGAGTAAGTGCGTGTGTCAGGTGGAGAGAGTCAAGGGGGAGAGAATAGATATGAAGAGAAAGGAAGCGAGAGAGAGGGTGGGGAGAGTGAGGTAAGGAGAAAGTTAAAAGTTGAGAAGGATAGAGGAAGAAAGAGGAGAAAGGGACGAGAGAGAAGGAGAGAGCGGTGGGAGAGAAAAAGAGAGATATGGGGATGGGGTAAAGAGGGGCAATAGCGGGGTGTCGCATGCAGAATGTAAAGTGCATGGTATAGGCAGGGAAAGTGAATTCATCGAAGTTTAAGGAGGTGGGCTGTGTGTACAGTGAGGATTAAAGAGTGTAGTCAAAAGATGAAGCAACTGAAAGTGAAAGAGGTTACGTCACAATTGTACAAAGTGATCTTCATGGGTACGATCAACTTTCTGAAAAGCCTGCAAGCATGGCTGGTCCTTTTGTAAAACGAGTTTCAAAAGTCGATTTGCCTAAATCATCAAACACTGAGCCTGTTCGGAACAGGTACAGGGTGAGACAAAGCGGCCGGTGAGACCAGGATTGAGAATACCACATTTATTATATAAATGTGGAGCAGCATTTTCGTACCAAAATGTTAAAGCTTATTTATACATAATCACTTTTATGGAAATGACAGTTAACTTTTATAGGCAAATAGATTGATAAATACATGATTAAAACCATCTAGCAGAGAGACCGATCGAGAGAGGGATAGAGAGGGGAGGAGACGAAAGTCATTACAGAAATTAATATTGGAGGAAAGAGATAGATACGAGAAATCATGTACACCAAAGTCTCCTTTAAATGCACTCGTCAACACTACATGTATGTGCGTGTGTACATATATATGCGTATGTGTACATGTGTATTAGTTCTCCAAATAGGAACTTTGAACGTATGTTTGTTTTCCTGTATCCGGCTTTTATTTTGAACTTCACTTGCCCGTTAAAAGCCATTGCCTGCCGGAACCAGGTGGTCCCTGTATTGAAACCTATGGGAATTATAGAGATCGGTATTTAATGGGTTAAGCTTGATCTCTTATACAGCAAGAACACTGGAAATATTCCTTTTAGTTAACACTGTTTACAGACAAAGTAATTTTCCTTTTTTATTTACCTTTTTGGGGTGTGTCTTTTAAAGGAGAAACGTGTTTTGTTTGTGTTTTTTTACTTTATACTTAGTCATACGACCTAGCTTGCTATTATGCTTTCTATCAGTTTTGAGCACCTCGCACGCATTTTATCCTGTCTTGAGACAAGAATTAAAAAGAATACCCAACCTTGGTGTTTATGCTTAAATATAAAGGTAAGTTCTGGTCAAGTTATTACATTGTGAAAGGACCGGTGTGAAATAGATCTGAAAAAGTTGATCATGTAGCATATAAGTTATGGTGTGTACTGCAAGGTTCTGGGTCATGAAAATGCTAATAAATTTAGCCCTGTCTTAATAAAGTACACATACAGATGTATTTGGGACTACACAAACATGTGGCATAAACATCGGGCCTCATTTTGAAGCTGTTATCATATTTATAACATGAAGACATTTCGAGAGTCATGCTTTTCAGGGAACTTTGTTCTCTCATTTTCTTTCACGCTTGCATTATAACATTGATAACGCTCACAAATAATTGTTCACCTCTCCCCAGAACTCAACCTTCTCTTTATATCATGCTCTAGATCTAATTGACAATCGATGGTGTCGGTTTTAACACCCTTTCTCTTTATTGGCCTATGGCCGCTCTCTATTCATTGTGTATGTGTATAAGTGTTAACGTGGCCGTATAACTGGACTGTAATAGGGCCCCCCCCCCCCAAAGGAAACTAGGTAATAGCCCCCCCCCCCCCCCCCCGCGCGTAACCACCCCCTTTTCTATCAATCGAGCAAGTTGAAAACTAATGTAGAAAAGGTATAAAATCAATCATCGCATATTACAGTTTTTGTACAGGCTGTATACATGTACAATAAGTGAGCTGAGATATAGGTCCAGTCGTTCGAGACGGTAGAAATCATACACTGAATCGGCCAAATTCCGCATGGGGAATCTGTATGGAAACTCGACCTCATAAAGTGGTCATCAAGTGAATGAATACTTTTTTGAACAAGTGTTTCATTTATTCAATAGAATTCCTGACTTGCGGCTTAACAATGTGTGTATTATCAGGGCGGATTTACGCCAAATGACCTCCCACGTAAAAATTATATATTGTTTGCATTTTTCTCACTCGCACCTCAGTCACACCAAAGAGGCCCGACACCAGACTTAAAACAGATCGAACAAAAACTCGCATTACGCTGAATGGCCCCCAACTTAGGTCGGTTTTTGTTGTCAAAGGGGAGGCCGGGTGTAACTGAGGTCATAAGCTAGCACGTTGAATCGTTTTGTTCCATGACCACGAATATAACTTTATCTTATAACGTGACCGATCTGAATATACTTCTTTCAAAAGGATCACGGGCATATTTGGACACAATACTTATATGCCAAGGGCTATTTTCTCCTATCCGAAAATTTAATGGGCTTTTTCATTTTCTTAATATTTTTTTGAGCTACAGCAGCGCGGTAACAAAATTGCAATGAATTATTTAATGTTAGGAGCCATTTTCCTGAAAAGGAGTCATTTGATTGGTATTTTACTGGTTAAAAACTTACTTTTACGCAATCAATTTTATTTATGTAAAAAAGATATGTAAAACAAAAAAATCAAATTGATTGTGTAAGAAGAGGTTTGCAACCATTTATTATGACGCATTTTGTGTCATTGGTTAATTGAAGAAAAATGGGTAATTGGGACTCAAGGTCTGTACCACCTCACCCCCGCAATCTTCATACCTAGATGGAAAGGAATCCCAGTTACTGTCGCGTCAAATAACTAGGGTATTTGTTCGATAAATAATTTAGATATTTGAGAAAAGGGGCAGCCGCGTTTCTATAAAGGCAGCCTTTGGAGGGTTGTAGGGGGATGGGAGCTCCAGCAAACATTTGTATAGCTCCCCCCCCCCCCAAAAAAGGGAATGTCTTGAAGGGAAGGCACTTCAATACTAACAGGTCATGTCTATCTAATGCCATACCTTTAAAACATGAAGAAACCACTTCAGTGTGTGAATTGTATTGATTTATTATTAAGTTATGATGTTAAAGCTAGAGGACTAAGTCTCGGTGGGCAAGCATTAACTTATATCGAGATATGCAATTGTTTGTAATACCTGTTGCACTCAATATAACTCGAGTGACCTAACACTGCGTCGACGATAAATAGGTCAGTACAACAAAAATCAACAAATTTCGAACAAAAATCAGAAAGTTATGAATTTTTAGATTAAGAGCGATCGATCAAACATAAATTGGCAACACTGTGATGTATCTTGTGAGTCCCATTCCATTCATTTTCTTAGTTATTGATGCCAGAATACATTTTTTTTTTCATACAGGGGTGGTGTAGAAAAATATTTGCAATAGTTATTTTTAGGGTGCATGTATGATTGAAAATTTTCTTGAGGGAAAATATGTGTGTATTATTGTTAGTACAGGGCCCCGTCTTATAAAGAGTTGATATCAATCGTACCTATGTACATAAGAGATGGGAGACTGCTAACTTGTGATTGGAGGACTTACGATTGATTTAGCTAATGGGAGGAGAGCTCGCGATATACGTCACAGGGTAAAGTTGCCAATTTGTGTTTGATCGATAACAACTTCAAAAATTCATAACAATTTTGTTTAAATAGGAGTTTGTTCAAACTTTCACTTTTCTCATATTTCTGTTTCTATTAACATCTTAAGGGCCCACTGCACTACTTGTCGCTACTTGCGCCCTCTATATAACACACAATGCCTAATCGGTGACCATTGGTCCCCCATGATCCTCTTTTTCTTATATTAATTGAGAGCTGAGTTGATGAGATAACCACCTGTCCAGTGACCTTGCAGTGTGGTCTAATTCCTCCTGTAAACTAGTACAGATAAGCTCTAATATAAGAGTAAACTTCCACTTTAAGGATTTACTTTCCTGTTGTGAACATAACGCCCTTCATACATCAGGCATACTTTTTATTGCGTTATTACCTGCGCTTATAAATGCTGTGAAGGCATTGAGTACATATACAGTACAAGCCATATTTGCACTGTTCATTTTGTACGCACTTTTATGTTCGATATTGCCCTCAAGTACACGGCGCCTCAAACTTGCGTCATTTCCCGACGCACACTTACGTCAGGCAGCTGACGCCTCAAGTGCAAAAATCAAAAGTTACACCTCCAGCGAATTTTCGTTGCTTCAAGCAAACGTTTAGTAAATTATCTTTAATTGATGTAAATTTGATACCTAGACATTACCTGAACTATACATACATTTCCAAATTTCTTCAATTGTTTAAAAACGGGTCATTTGTGAGCGCTCTCTATCTTTTTTTTTCTTCCTCTTTTGTGTTTTATGTACTCTCTCTCTCTGTCACTTTCTCTTTCTCTTTGTCTCCATTATCATGATGACATTTTTTTTATCTCTCTCTGTCAGTTATGTTCACACTGAATCTGTTAAAATCGAGTAAATTACTAAATCATAGCCATAGGTAGTCAGATGGTCTTGTCAATATCGCCTTGCTCTCTTTTACAATAATGATGAGTAAAAAAATCACACGCAAATATGCTTATACTGTTACAATAATTGAAAACCACGATGCCACGTATGACATATCGTCTAAATGACATCGCCAATGGCTAAGTATAAAATCATTAGCATAATTATAAATTATCTTCAAATCAAGCTGTACTTACCTCTAAAATATTAGGGTCCTAATTGAAGGGTATTCTGGACCGCCGTTCAGATATAAACCATCCTTGACAGAATTGGTTTGTCGAAATAATGTTGGTCTGTATGGTAATGAAAAATTCAGCTTTCAAGTAGAGTAGTAAAAGATTGTGCCTACCCCGCCCACCATATGAACCCTTAACAGCCTTAAACCGCAATGGTATGTATTGAAAAGAATCTTTCAATTTAGGAATGCACCCCATGAACGAGAGAAAGGGGTATTAAAAAGCTTGTTTGCTCGTTGAATCGTGACTGTAGATAAATATGCCCACTGATTCTTCTTTCCAAGCTCAATCCTGTATTCATACGCATTCCCTTTCTTCTCTTTCCTTCTCTGTTTTCACTTCCTC